>VXAD01011879.1:0-13142 GCA_013399195.1 Dicrurus megarhynchus | reverse complement strand
CAGCCGGTTCCCCGCGGCGGGCGCGGCCCCCCGCCCGCCCGCTCCGCTGAACCGCCGAGCCGCGCCAGGCGCAGCCCCCGGCGGGCGGGCAGTCCAGACAGGCCCTTCCCCGCACCGGCGGGCAGCTCGCGGAGGCAGAGAGAAGCCGCTCCCCGCACTAGCCCCGGAGCGCCCAACCGAGCAGGNGCTCCCACCCACCTCGCGGGGCGGGCACCGGGATGCTCCCGCCCCGCCGCAGCACCGAGGGGCCGCGCCCGCCCCGCGGGATCCGCGCCGCCGCCGCCAGGGAGCGCCCGCGCCTCCGCCTTAAAGAGACAGCGCCCCTTTGTGGGGCGTGGCCCGTGGATGCGCCATGGGATTTTGGGTTTTTAGGGAGGAAGAGTCTTACACAGCTGCTAAAAGCGGCTGGTCAGTACATCTTGCACAGAAGAAAGGTTCCGAGTAAACATGAGTCTTCACTGTGAAACCAAGTATCTTCCTTCTTCCAGCATTTGCAAGTATCTGTAGGGATTAAACAGAGTTTTCAATAACAGCTATTTCTTATGTAACTTTCTATTGCAGGAAGCAAAAGGCAAGCAATGCAAGCATGAGCTGACATTCTAATTTTTGGATTGCGCATCCCTAAATACTGAGGCAGCTGTTCTGTGCTTCATTTCAGAGGAAGAATCTTTCAGTCTGATTTACTGTGCTGTCTCAAAGGACAAGTATCATTTCCCCGTTCGTTTTTCCCCTTCATCTGAAACAATCACCATTTCAGCCTTAACATTTTTCTCCGTCTCTCCAGGAGTGGAAAGCACAGCCTTGACAATAACAATGTCCTTCACAGAGGGTTTGGCAGTACCTGCAATCCTGAGTTGAGGTGCAGATGATGCTTCTATGATGATGCTTTCTGTGAACCAGCCCTGGAGCCCTGTGCAGTGGGAACTGCTCAGTGAGTTCTGCTGACTCACAGTGCCACAACAAATGTGGTTTTATAACTTCAGCACAGTACTGGAATAGTGGTAGAAGTATCCATGTGAAGGAAGGAAGGGTGAAAGCCTTAAGAAATATGAAAGGGGTAATTGACATAGGGAGTTGGTAGAAAGCATTTTACATTCCTGTCATTATTCACGTGAACAGTGCAGTCATCCTGACCCAAAGGTATATTGGAAAGTAGGCAAGGAATGGAAACACCTGCCAATGGTTTTTGAGAATTTGTATCATAGCATTTTTTCTCCATTTGTGATTGTTTTGAGGAATAAATACCTTTTGTCTCCTTCATCTTATTTGCCACTGATATGTTCTAACCTTTATTTTACAGAACACCTTTTATCTTAATCATATTCACACATTTTTTCACAGCTAACTAATGTAATTAGAATTAGTAAATGTATTTTGATAGCATGATTCCTGCTGCAGATTATTTCCTGATACTTAAACATTTTATGGGAGTATGGTAATTTTGGAAAAAAATGTGTAACTCAAAAATACATGACTTTATCAAACATTATCAAATTTATATACAAATCCTGAAACAAATTGACTTGGGCTTCTTGTTATGAAGTGTTTCATTTTGCCAATATCAGTGCTATCATTTCACTGGACTTATTTTAGACTTTATTAAAATTTGAATCAGTATATTAAGTTCAAAATTTATATTTGTATCAGAATAGAATATGAATGTATTGAAACATGAAAATATTGAAGCCAACTTCCTAAATTATTTCTTTCTGAATGTTTTTTCTTTAAGAAAAGTCACAGCTTTAGACCAATCTAAAACACAGTCTGCAGAGACAGAAATATTTATGTACATTTTTCCGGATGCAGGAGAGCAGGTTTTTAGAGGTGTTGAGCATTCCTAGCTCCTGTGGAAATGAAGCACAGGCACTAAAAAGGAGGAATTTGCTTTGCTGATATAGACAAACTTGAATGAAATATATCAAAGACCAGATTCAATCTTAGGAAGGAGGAGGCTGGTAAATGCCTTCATTTTAAACTACAATTTTTTAATTTTAACCCTTGAACAAATGCAGATGTGGGAAACATATTTCACCTGGTGTGGCACTGTACTGCATCTTACTGCACAATGTTGCTAAATAAATTACAATCCTCTGTTTACATTGCAGAGCTTGTTCAGGCAATGCCAAACCTGCAACCACAGGAAGCCCCAGGGTAATGTTTATGCCATTCCTGATCAGGAGTAGGCTGACTATTCCTGTGACTTTCTGTGGCCCAACTCTGTAAGCTGCAGCTCATGAGCTGCTTCATGCTAATTAAAGGGGTGAGGGTTGATTAGGATCTTGAGCCCTCAGGCAAACAGAACTATCTTCCTCTTCATCTTAGCATCAGCTACAGGCCAAAGCAGGTTTCCCTTGTTTAGCTGGAACCTCTCACATCTTGTCTTCTAACCCTTTCAACAAATACAGGGGCTCTGACAAAGCTGGATACTTGCAATGTGGCACAAGTTAGTGAAATTCCATGGAAATTCATTTTAGATTATTGTGAGGCATCCCCACTTAATTAGTTATCAAAGTATATTTTCTCAGTATTTTTTAAATTATTTTTTCAGCACCTGGCAGAAGTTGTGATAGGATCTTTTGCAATGAGTGAAAATAAGGTGGTGAAGTGATTTACATTGCTTGCAGTTTAGGGTTTTTACTTTTATTTACATTTTTTATTATTACAGGATAGTTGTTACTCTGCTGCAGATGGGCAGGAGGGTGGGCTGAGTCTTCTGTATCAGAACAGGTCTCCCCTTTCTCCAGTCAGTCAAACCACCAAGTCAGATCATGTGCTAACATGGCACTGCTGGAATGAGGTTGTAGTAGGAGGGAGCACAAAGAAAACCCTGCATGTGCTGCACTGCAGCTTCTGGCCCCTGAGAGACTTAAAGAGGAGTCCAGGTGCTGCACAGCATGTGGAACTTGTCATCACCAGTGAGGCAGCCAGAGAGAAATGTACAAGAGGCATGGTAGGCTGCCATTTACTCAGGTCTC
Source organism: Dicrurus megarhynchus (assembly GCA_013399195.1). Classification (NCBI taxonomy): domain Eukaryota; kingdom Metazoa; phylum Chordata; class Aves; order Passeriformes; family Dicruridae; genus Dicrurus; species Dicrurus megarhynchus. The sequence goes on along the minus strand of VXAD01011879.1, from coordinate 10,167 downwards.
TGCTATACCTATAACTGATTCATCACTGCAAGATTCATAAAAAAGCCAGATAGGACTTCTTTCTACAGTGGTTCAGTACAGGACGTGTGTGACAGAAGCTGAGCTTCTACAATTTATAGTTGTTTTTTGCCTCTGATACTATGAGATGGATTTGGTTTGGTTGGTTTTTTTCTTTAATACACTACAGTTAGTTGGCTTTGGAACACTGCTGGCATGGGCTTTGGAAATGCTTTTCTGCATCTATTCTTTTTGCACTTGTAGGACTATACATTGTGGTAGCTTTTGAAAAGATGGAAATTGCTGCCCTTCCCAGAGAGCAAAAAAGCCAGTGTCTCCTGATGGGACTGTGCAAAATGAGCAAGCACAATGCCTGTGAACTGTTAGTGAACTCTAAGGAAGCATTTAAACAAAACAGGAAAAGGGTCCTCAATCACGGGAGCCATAAGCATGAGAAGAAAGTGTAAGTGATGCTGTGACCCACACCAGACTTCTATCTTTCCTGTTTTCTCAATTTTAGCAGTCTAAAAGGTTCAACTGTAGCCACAAACAACTCATGGAAGTGGGGAACCACTGGAAGGAGGACATGTTCTTGAGGTCACCTTGAACGTGTTCTTAACATGAGAAGCAAAGACAGATGTAAGCCAGAAAAATATGGGACAATAGTGGTAGGATTAATATATGTCCAGGTCAGTTTATATGACTTTATATGTAAGAGTTATGTGTATGTGTCAGTCTTACGTACATTCATCATATTAAAAATAGTTACATTGTTTTAAAGAAATAATAAATTACAGCAATGAAAAGTATATATGATTTTTTTTGTGGTAAGATGGCTCATTTTGCTGGTAGCGTGCTCCCAGAATTGTTATACATACTTAAAACTACCTGATTAACAAAACACAAACAGCTATAAGCAGAATAACTCTCTTAGCATGAAACACATCTCCCATCCTTGGCTTTTTCCCACTCAGAGTGCATTTTGAAACATTATATGATCCCCACACTCAATAACCAAAAGAGGCTTTTTTTTCCTTCTTGCTTGAGTACCAGTCTCATATCCAAAGATTGAACTATACGTATACATCATCTTCATGTTACCAACACTCTGTCCTGTAACATCCCATTTCTACCTCCTACTACATGCAGCCCTTCTGAAGGAAGAAGATAATGTAGAAAAGAACTGGAAATTCAGGAGACAGGTAAGTTATAGAAAACAGGAGCTAATCAGCTGTAGTGTAAAAGGAAAAAGGGGAAAAAACCCAAGCCAAAGCACCATCAACAAAAAGAGCTGGAATAGATCAACTGAGACCACAATTTGATTATAGCTCTGAGCATCTACTAGATGCTCAGGCTTGTAAAGTGAAATAGATAGCTCATTTAGAATCACAAACTTTCAGGTATTTTAGATTGCCTAGATCCTGTCAGACACTTGTAGTTGCATAGATTATAAATTCCATTGATACTTGTTGTATCACTGTGCTATTACATTTTTTATCTCACATACTCAGTGCCTGTCAGTCTGTAAATAAGGCTTAGGCAATGAGCACATCTGAATGCAGGACTTGTCATAATCCCATAGTGTCATTGTGGAGCTGCCTGGACAGATACTGCTTCCCATTTATTTTTCTGACAGCTAAAAGGGATACTTCCATAGACAGGATCACAGAAAATATTCTTAGTGGTTCTGAACAGGCCACTTCTGTCCTTCATATTAATGTACCAGATATACAAGAGCCACCTTTAGAGTTAAACATACAATGCCAGTGCTGCCCTTTGGGATTTTCCCTTCTCTCAGATCTTCCCGAGAGGGGAAGGAATGTTAGTGACTAAACGCGTGAAGGCTGCTTGTCTTGAGCCTCAGTTTTCTGGTGTGACCTCTGAAGAAAGCTTTTCACATGGATGAAAAGTTTGTCCTAACTTGTGCCTATGAAGATTCCCATTGTTTGATAAGGGGTGAGCTAACATTGTACCTTTTCCCTTCATCAGAACCCAATTCCATTATCCAAGTGCCAGCTGTCCCAATACATATAGAAGCTCAATGTCTAAAAAAGGTCTATGTACTTGTTTTTGAAATTGTGCAATTAATATAGATACATACACACTTCCTCTTTTATTTATTTGGGAAAACAATCTAAACAAATCAGAGAGAGGACAAGTTAGAAGAATGTTCTTGAACTCTCAGCATTTTGCATAGTGGTTATTTCTGCTCCATTTGCACGAAGCCTATGAAGTGGGATTCTTTTTCACATGAAGGCCTGCCAGAAGAAATCAGACAGGGTGAGGAACACCCTAAACCAGAGGAAAGCACTCATGCCACCATTTAGACAGCAGAGGCTTCAGAACATGCCAAGGAGCTGTTATAAACGTGTTTCAAGCACTTAAGTAATTTTTCAGCTACTTGGACTATAGAGTTCTCTAAAGAAAATGGTTTCATAAGCCAGAGAATTAGAAGTTAGCCCAGATGTCTTGAGGGTAAAGTTGATAGTGGTTTCAGGTTAGGTTTTGGCTACTCTGCAATAACAAAAGAAGGTGCCAGAGGGATTTACCACAATTTGTAGGGCATCTTCTGAAGATGATGCCTAGATTGGGGTGGGGGAGAATAACAGGCATGTGGGTCTTGTCAAAGGATCTCACCTACTCAATTCTGAGAGCATTCAAACCTGAACTCTTCTTTGCTAATCATCTCCACTTGCTATCAATGACAATAGCCCCAGAAGACTGGTTTACCATCACTCCACACAGCTGGGGAAAGGAGAACTTGCAGCTGTCACAGACTTTTCTGCAGTGACAAAACTTTTGTGTTGCTGGCTAACCTTGAGTTAACCTAAGGTTTTTTGGGGGCCTTATTTGTGCAGATTTCCAGAGAAGGGGCATCTACACTTTCTGTTCTGCTCTTCTTTCTGATCCTCCTGGGTTAGGGTGGCTGTTCTCACCCACCAGTCCAGTGCTGGTTAACCAAGTTTCCAAGCATTTTCAGTGTGTGAAGCCACTTCAGAAAAGTATCACGCTGCCTAATTTTACCAAGCTAGAGATTTTCCACTGCTTCAGAGGCTGTTTTGACAGAGCACTTAGAACTAGCACTTCAAAAATGTGCAACAACCTGAGAATTATAGTGTCTAGCTAGTGAAAAAAGAGTGACGGAAGATGAAAAAACCTTGAAATTGTAACCTCTGCTTCAACACCCAGATCAGGATAGGTTTAATTTTGCATCACAATGCATTGCTACATAATCATTTATGCTCTGGATTCATTGGTGAAACACTTCGACTGGTAACAGTTACCCAGAACACTATACCTGGCAAACAAGCTCTGCACTATGCAAAGGCATCATTTTAGAATGGAGGTGCTCTAAGTCCTATTAAATAGAGCAGTGCAGAAATGCACCTACAGTGACACACTAATTTAGGCCAGATACTTTTTTTGTGTGGAGAAGGTGTTGATTTGGATGCACTTGAACTTGCTACAGTCTCATAGCAGAGTATTGCTTTACCTCCCAGTATCTTCATGTTGTTATGATGACTATGTTTACATTCTGTTGGTGAAAGGCAAACCAAGCATATGTTTGTGTGGAAAATTGGACATTTCCCCTCTTTAAGAATGTCAAAAAATGCAGTAAAAAATGTGCTAAGCTGGAGACATTTAAATATTCACTTGGAATTAGAGGACAGAGTATGAGAGTAGGCATTACCAGAATTTCATTTTATATAGCAAAGAGCAGCAGCTTAAAAATTCTGCACAGCAAGGAAAAAATGTAACACCTTTTGCTTTAAAGATTTGCAAACACTACTTAATGTGCTTTTGTTAACTGAAATGCAAATACTTACTTACTAATAAATTATTGAAATTTTCCCTTTGAGAGTAATCATCAACTGCTGTTAACATCTCCATTCAAATGTTCGAGTCATTCTGGGTCTCTGTGCTGATTTCTGGTACAGACCTCTAGCATGGGCTTCAGAAAAAGGCAAATTCAGGTACAAGGCTAGGTGAGTACTTAAAAGCTTCACAACTACAGTGAACTGACTTTTATCTTTCACTGAAGATAAACAACAGGACAACAACAGGAGCCCTCCATACAGATGAGGATGAAGATTTACTTCCAATTGATGACATTTGTATGAAAGCCTCCCCTCTCATGCCAGCCTCTTGGCTGGACTAACAGTGTGCACTTGTGACAGCTGAGCTAACATCGAGCACTTCTGTAGGTAACAAGGTGCTCTATGGGTCTGGAGCCATAAACCATCAGGTACTTCTGTCATTCAGCCTGCCTCTGACAGTGACTTCCCACTGCCTCAGACAAGTTCTGGTTTTTTATAATCTCTGCAGACATTTCTGTGACTAAGAACTTATCAACCCACACATTATATGGGTGGATATCTTACACATATGCCTCTTGCAGTACATTTTAATGTTAGCAACTATGGGCTAATTCCTAAGCTTGAACAGGACAGAGAGAAGAGGTTCCTAAAAGACACTGTTTTTGTGTCTTGGGATGCCTTTATGATGTGTATCCCCTATCATCACTCTATGCCCAGATATGATTCCTGTGCCTTTCTGTGTCTTTAAAAATATGGAACCCTTCACAAATTTTGGACATTCCTCTGAATTTCTCTCAAACCGGGACACATAAACTTTTTTGTTTGGTTTGGGGTTGGGGTTGGGGGGGGGTGTGTGCATCATTTTGTTTGTTTGTTTGTTTGTTTGGGGGTTTTGGGGTTGATTTGGTTTGGTTTGGTTTTTGTTGTTGTTGCTGTTGGTTTTGTCTTTGTTTTTGTTTTTTGAAAGGTTAGATTCTGCAAATCTTAAAACAATATGCTCTCTACCTCCTCCAAACCTCCATCCTGGTCTATGCAAAATTGGGATCCTTTGAATTTGGGAAAAGGCCTGATATGAACTGAGTATCTTTCACTATTTGTTTAGGAAAAGAAAGTTATATTTCTGGAAAGTAGAGTTTACTGTCTAGAGCAAGATAGGTACAGCCTAGAGACTGGGAATCTCAGAAGAGACAATAACTAAATCTCTTTAAAATAATTCTATGGTATTACTGACTTGCTTCACAGAAGCATCACTGAAGGAGAGAATTAGTAGAATTTTTTTTTTTTAATTGCTCCTCTCATGAGGATGGAGCAGTCACTCTCTGAGATGGTCAGATGTTTCTTTTGGACCATCTATATGGACAGAAGGAGGATTCTGTTTTTCTTTTTAACATGGGTGATTTTTCAGTTAACTTGTTTATATGACCAAACATGTTGACAGCAGCAAACTCAGCATGGAAATTCAATAACTGTTCCTTTCTGGCAGTATGAGCTTACTTTAGTTGAAAACGTGGGAAAACAGAATTCTCAGGGGTTTAAGGGCAGCTTTGGAAGTGGACTTCAGGTGTTTTTTTATATTGTTTGTGGAAATTTAATTAAAACCAATAAATTGTAATGAACAATGGTTTTGTTGAAATGCAATTTATAACTGTAAACTGGTTTGACAAAAATTCTGCAGGAAAGCTCTCTTTCCTTCAAGGCCAGTACAATGCTGGGTCACATCACTGGAGCTGTGAGATCAATATCTGCATTGCTTCTGCATAAATTGTACTTGTCCTCTGTTTGAATAAATGCCACAGAGAGGAATAGTCAGTTACCAGACACCTCTGCCCCAATCCTTTCAGTATGTTTTGTCAGTTCTTGCTCAACTTTGAAGCTACTTTGTAATTGGCTGAAAAAGAGAAGGTAAAAGCAAAGATTTTATCTCTTTCCTGCCAGAATTGTTTTACCGCAGACAATGCAGACATGAGGCGTACATTCAGTGGTACCTAATTAACGAGGAGCATCAGTGTAGCGAAGACTAAGACTGCAGTCTAAAATACCAAGGCCCTTCTTCATAAAAGACTCAGTTCTTTACAGGCACTTTGACAAAGGGTAATAGTGTATAATTCTTCCTTTGGCAGATGTTTACTGGGGATATTTGAGAGAATGAGATTGCTATTCCATTTGTAAATATCAAAAAGTTTGTTGGAAAGATGATAAGTATTTCTACAACTAAGAACAAAGCATGGATGGTATTCAAAGAACCTGGTTAACATGATTGCCTGAAGCTTAACTCAGATGTGGCTGCTGCTAATAAAATGGTAGAAGCAGAATTTCAGGAACTGAGAATTAAAGATTAAGGTAATTTAGGTCCCAAAATTTCAAAGTGTACAAAGCAAATATACTATTTCAATTCAAAATGAGAAGAAATAAAATATAAAAATTCCATCCTATAGAAAAGTGTCTTCCATGCTCTCAGATGAATGTGCTACACTCTATAAGAAAACAGATGTTTCCAACAAAAGAGTTCAAAGAAAGACAGCAGTACAGACAAAACAACCACCCAAGAAAAAAAGGGGATCAGAAGATTATAGCCTTATTTTCAGAAGAAACAATACTTCTAAAACACAAACTAAAGATTCATAAAACATGAAATAAAACATATGAATTGAAGCAAACTAATGTTCTTGACTCACACTAAATTATAAGAAACTGATCAAAACAACTTACTACACCACAACAGGATACTAAGAAACTCACTGTAACTACATCTAATAAATAAAACTGCTATAAGCTGCAAAACCACTGGGCATTCAAGCACTCACTGATAAAAATTCACGAGTACTATAAACATTGTCCTGAGGAGAAAAAAAAAAAAAAAAAGCATTCTCTTTTCCCAATATACATCCTCATTTTTTTTCACGGGTTACTTCAAATTCACTAAAAACCCTTTCCCTTCTGTATTTCTTTATAAACACAGCACTAACTCTGCTTGTAACACAAAGGAGAGTTTGCCCAGCTGGAGCTGAAAGCAGATGTCATGTGAGGCTTGGGTTTTCATGTGTGTTTTCTTTCTCCAGTCAAACCACTAGTTCTTCAGTTTGCTCTGTGCCCTACCTTTGGAGTACCAGGAAGAGATGTGAACTAGTCTAACTCTCTTGGCTTAGGGTTAGGTATGATCTTCATAGGACCAACACATGTCCTCATGCCCTGTTCTCCTCATTTATGCCAGTTTTGTCCTTGGAATCCCAACATATATGGGACCCCAGTTCCGTAGCCAAGAGTTTGGTTTAGAGTTAGAATTAAGAAGGAAAAGATCTGGGAATGTGGTGTTCTAGATGAATCAAAAATCAGTGTCCTACAAAGTGGAAGCCATCTTGACAGAAATGTTCCCGTTATTAGATTCACACTTCTCAGTTCTTGTCAGTGAGAACCTACTACAACTCTGCTAAATATAAACGTAAGATCCACCCAAAAGGATGCAAGATGCATTCTGTCCTTCGGCTTCTGCCTTCCATTTGGAAGGCCAACTAATTTTGGTTTTGTAATCATCTCAGGTCTTCTACTTTTGCTTTTCTATTTTGGCCAAAATCTAAGCCTAGGCAAGATTTTCTATTAATACTGACTTACGAAAACTTTGTTTGACTCAAACATTACAACTAACCCTTCTGATTCGTCTTGTCAACCCTCACTTATCCTATGTAGTTTGTTAGGATCCTGAGTACACTAACAGGCCTTAACAGCCCCAACAATACTCACCTGACCCCTCCCATGGGCTCAGGAGCCCCAGTTTAGCCAAGCCCTGCGCTTTCAGTTCATGCCTGACCTGTGTTGTATCACAATGTGTCCCCAGCTCAGCCATGTTTATCCAGACCTGGAGTTACAGACTGAATTCCTAGCTTGACCTCAGTGTTTTCTTATCAGTATGGACCTTCATGGCAGTTGCTAGGTTATGTCTGACCCTAGTTCTCGCTGGACCTGACCCTAGCCTGTGGGCTGCCTTCACAGCTTGACCTTGGACCTGCCTTGTTACTTGTCTGATGCTCTGCACTCCTGGCTGAATCTGGTGTGCCTTGCTCAGGCTCTGTGGGACTGGGCTTGTGCAGTGAGGCTCTGCCCCATCAGCTGTGTTATTATGCTTGGCTCCTGCCCTCTATGGAGCAGCCAGCTCTTGCTGCTCCATTGCTTTTCTCTTTTACCTTCAAAATAAACCAAATATTTCTATAAAAATACATTGCATGTCAAAACTAAGTGAAACACTTTTTTTTTTTTTTAATGCTACAAAATTCCATGATTAATTCTCTGATTCTGTTCATTAAATATAATTTCCTTTGGATTCAGCAGACTTCTGAATCCTTTTGAGTCTCACCAGGTGTTTGTTCTCATTTCAATATGCAGAGTTAGGAGTTAGGAGTTCCTTCCCCTTATTATTACCAGCACTTGTGACTGGAATTTGTCTAAAGCTGAGAACAGTTGCTTCTTGTTCTACTAATTTTGGTATTATTCCCTTCCCCCTCAAAGGCCTGTTGCTAAAACTAACCGACCAACAAACCCTCAGTTGAGCTATTTGCTCTGTCCCTTCCTATACTATTCCAGAGGTTAAGCATAACTCTGAATTTATGCAGATTGAGATCTAGCCCCAAAATCCTACAAATCACTCTGTCTGGTGTTACGCCTTAGCTTTCAAAGGCAGCTTGTGATTGTTATAAAAACCCATGGTTGGGTCTTTTAACCTACCTGGTTTACAAGCAGGTTAAATCCTAAACCATCCTCCCTTTCCGACTCCAACCATTCAGTGAAAAGGCAGGCTTCTTAATTAGAAATAAGTTCCACATTTTACTGCTTTTTCTTCATAATCTTAAGTGCAGATGCAGGCTTTACAGTTAGCACATGTATCCACTGCCAAGCCATTCATTCACACTCACATATTAATTCGTACTGAAACCTTTCTCTTTGAAATCTAGGTGGGTATTTTAAAGAATCTCATTCATTTCCCATCATTATCTCTAACCTCAAGATAAGAAAATGCAATATAGCCATGCTTGAGTGGAAGGTCTGTCAGCCACACAGGAGTTTTATTCACTTTTAGATCACCTGGGACCCCACCACCTGTAAGAATGGAAAGAATGCCATTTAGTTGAGAGAAGTGTCCCAGGGGTAATTAGCAGTATGTAGCTATTCATATCTATAGCTATCATCACAACTACACTAATGGTTTATTTAAACTTCAGGAAAGATAATGAAATCTTGATTGAACTGAAATAAAGTGTAAAATCTCTGACCTGGGAGTCAGGCTGTTGCTCAGGCTGGCTCTGCCTGTGGTGCCGGGCGCCATCTCGTGTCACTTTTGGGCCTTTAGTTCAACGAGCATTAAAGCAACAATAATAATAATTTTTTTAAAACCCCACAAAACAACAAAACAAAACAAAAAACCAAAACAGCACAACTTAAGGTGAAGTTGCTCTGTGACAGAGGATTTGCATTTCTGACTCTTGTGGGCTCTCAGTAGTGTCACTTTTCCCTACCGATATCTTCAGCTCCGAGAATTTTGTCATCAGCTGTCATCATCATTTGACTATAATCCAAAACACCAGCTTCTAACACTTTTCATTGAAACATCAAACATAGCAGCATAAGCCATCATAAATTTGATTTTGCAGCAGCTTTTATATATTGTGTCACATGCACCTACTACATCCCCAAGAAAAGTGGCAGAAGATCCTATGTATTTACAAAATGCTATTGCTTTAGCATCTTTCATTTCTTATTGTACATCCCTTTTTAAATCCTCTTTTAGCCTCCTTCTTAAGGACAGCTGCATGAGAGTGAATTGTGGCCACTGCTGCTTCCTCGATGAAAAACTGTAGTTTCCTCACGACTTTGGGATACAAAAATTCATTAACAAGTTTCACTTCCTATGTAACGCGATGCAGTTTCGGCATTAACTGGCACGGAGTTCCTATCACACGGTTCCTGAATTCGGGCAAACACGTTCTGCACACATAAACTCTCCCAAAACCATTGCTGTGCCGTCATTGAATGGCACACACCTGACCGGATCGTTTTGCTGTCAATTTAAATGATCTTTTAGCTTCATTAAAAGCTTTTCCCCGGTAGAAACATATGGACCTTAAAGATCATCCGGTCCCAACCCCCGCTGCCATGGGATAATAAGTATATTATATCTCCTAATACTTTAATTCAATAAAAATATTCCACTAAGTCATGTTTATGTATAAGCATATACCGGGTTTTGACTACACGTTTGCCATTTGCTGGAGACCGTTTCCGTCTCTAGTAACCTCTGCTGTTACTTCCCTCGACCGGCTCACGCGGCCACTGTACCAAAACACAGCCGGTCGGGTCTGTCCCC
>VXAD01011878.1:1555494-1591209 GCA_013399195.1 Dicrurus megarhynchus | reverse complement strand
CTCGCTCAGCGGGACGCGGGGAGCCGCATCGCCCTCCCGGAGCATGTGAGAGGCAGCGGAGGAGATAGAGCCAGATAGGGAGGTCCCCTCCCTCCTCCCTCCTTCCCTTCTTCCTCCTCCCTCCTTCCCTCCGCACACGCTGAGCAGCGTCGTTCGCAAGGAGCGGCGGAGGGAGGGAGGCGCAGCCCCGGCCCCGCGGAGGGGGGCCTGGGGGTCTCGGCTGCAACACCCCCGACCCCCAGCACCCCCTCTCCGTGTGCAGGCACCCAGGGCTGGGGGACGTGGAGGAGGATTTCAGGGTTTTCCCGGAGAGCTGGGGATGCTCCACCTGCAGCAGGGGGGAATGGAGGGGAAGTGGGGTTAGGGGGGCATCCCCTGTCCAGCCCCTGGGGCACGTGTAGGTGCTGAGAGCATCTTTACATTGATGGGGGATTGTGGCAAAGACTGGGATTGGGGGTGGGAGGAGGGCCCTCAGCAGGACTGTGTGGTTGGGAAGGGATGGAGACCCCAGGCTGCTCTAAGAGCCCCTCAGTGTAGTCGCCCACCCCAGCACCCAGCATTGCCGAGAGCTGGGCAGTGTGGCAGCTCGCCCCCAAGCCTCCCCACCACCCCTGGGGTGAGCACCCATCTCCCAGAGAAGCCTGTGGGGGCTGGTTTTGGCATGCACATGTACCAGGGCGATGGGAAAGCTCTGGGTGCCAGGCTGTGCCAACCAAAGTGTCAGACACACAATTAATTACTGCAGCCCCAGAGCCACAAACACTAAATATGCTGTCGCCATAGTGCATGGATAATAGCAGCCCTTTGCAAAGTGTTTCTTTCTCCCCTTTCTCCTCTGTGTGCAAGAGACAGCGACTGCAGAGAGCACACAGCAGCTCTCCACTGCTTGATTAAGTCAGCAGTGAAGACAAAATGTGCCTGTACAGCTCAGGCTTAAGGAGGGATTTGAGTGTGTGTAAGGTACAAATTAGAAAATGGATGTGATTTAATCGCAACAAATCTAAACAGCCCTGCTACAGAAACCTTGCCATCAAAGAGGGCTTTTTCTTAAATGTGGACACAGTGAGTGTATAGTCCTGACAAAGGAACAATGTGTTTGGGGATGAGTTGTTAAAGCAGGAACAGAGAGAAGGCTGGGGAAAGCCTGATGTATACCAGGTAAGTTATCAGTTATAGAAGGAGAGGCTTCCTTCCGTAATAATTATTCGCAAATCAGTCCTCAGCTCTGGATGCTGTGGTGTCTGGACACTACAGCAGAGACAGAGCAGCTTCTGTCAGGCTTGGGATGCTGCACAGACAGGAAACCAGGCACATACCCTGCCTGGGAGAAGGTAAACTGCTTGTTTGGAGGAGCCCAAGTGAATGCAGCAGACAAAGAGGAGGGGGAGAAGTGATGGCAAGCCCAGGCCTTCCTGCAGGTGTGCGCAGTGGGTCGGGCGCGAGTCCCAGGCTGTAAAATACTGCACACTGGAGCGTAACTAATCCCAGCTCTCGGGGCCCGTGCCCCCACGGGCTGGGGGGGCATTGCCACCGCAACCACAGCAGCTTTGGCTGTGCTGGGGAAGGGCTTCCCTGAGAAGACAAAGCGCAAGACAGAAGAATGCTAATGCACAGGGCGCTGAGGTGCCTTGGTAACAGCGGCAGAGCATTGCGGTGGCAGCAAATTGGTGCTGAGCCCGGTTCCTGTTGGGAACCCAGAGCCCCAGAGCGGGGAGGCTCCAGCAAAGCACAGCTGCATCCGTGGGAACTCTCAGAAGTCTCCGCTGGCCGCTTCCCCCAGCTCTTATCAGCGCACCCGTTAATCTTTGGCATCACAACAGGAGTTGGCACCTCCAGTTCCAGGTGCAAGGTGCATGTCTTTGACCTTGCCATTTCCTCCATAAACACCCTGCGAGGTGGAGGAGCAACAACGGCCCTTCATGAGCACCTTCTGCGTGAGCTTCGCCCCCGTGGTGACAGCAACACCCGGCTAGCAGAGCATTGCTGGGGATAACTGCAGGTCCTGGGGCAGGAGAAGGACTCGATGGAGGGTGGACTTGTCCTTGCAGGGGGACTCCAAGAGTACTGAGGTAGATTTGGTCCCCATGTGTAAAGTACAGCCAGGTGAAAATTAAATCCGGCATATTCAGATTTCCCTTTTCTTTGCTTGTCTGGTGAATCCCCAGTTTAGTGCCTGTGACCACTTTCTTAGTCCTGGAGATGAATTGGCCCTTCTGCCTGTGCAGGGACCTTCTTGGCCACAAACCAAACAAAGCAAATAGTGCCAGTAGAGTTTGTCCTTCCAGAAGTGATTAAGACAACACAAGTGAGCAGGCAGTTAAAGGAGGAGCTTGGCCGTGGGAGAAGAGGAATGGTAGCACAAGACCCATTATCAGGAGGCAGGTGGCTGCCCTGAGAAGCAGGAGGGCTCAGGTGACCTGGGGCATATTGATGGGCTGGGACATGCCATAGATTCATAGAATGGTTTGGGCTGGAAGGGACCTTAAAGTCCAGTAAATCATCCAGTTCCAGCCCCCCTGCCATGGGATATGTGGCAGAGATCACAGCTCACCGACACTGATGGAAATCATCTTCAAGAGTTTGTGGGCATCACCAGGCTGAGATGCAGGTGCAACCAAGAGTGTGAGACACACAAGCTTTTCATCTGCCATTTTCATCCATGCATGAGGGTTGCCTAAACCTATCATTTTGAAGGCATTTTCCATGCTGCAGCTATCTTCCTTGACCTCTAAAAGATCTGGCTGATCCTGATCTCAAGATGAAAGATTGCCACCTCACGGGCTGTGAACACCCGTCTGTGAGATTAGGCCCTGAATTATTAATACAATCAATGACTACCTCTTTTCATCCTGGAAGAGGCACAAAGGAAAGCTACGGGGGCCCTGAACGGGAGGGAGGATTCTTGAGCAAGGGGGGAGAAGTCACCAGTGGAAATTGGTTTTCTTTGGGTGGAAACGCCTCCTGTGTCTGTTTTGTTTTGGAGGCAGGAACAATGGCACCATTCAGGAGGTGACAACCCAGCTGTGTTGGTAGGGCTGGTGGTGGCACTTGGAAACCTCCCATGGGGACTCTGTGTCCGAGGAAGGACATCCTTCCTTCCAGCCCCTTTCCTGCATGCAGTGCATCATGGGCTGCACTAAAATGGGGTCCCAAAGAGCCTGAGCTGCAGAGCTGAAGCATGTGGAGCCACCGGGGAGAGGAGGAGCTGGGGAGCAGGGGATGTGTTCGTCCTTCTGGTGCCACAAAGCTACCAACACCTACGCACACAGATGAGACCTGACCCCCAGGCAGGTGACAGGGCCTGTTTTGTGGGGTGCATTGTGGGGTTTCTTCACCATGGGAAGGATGTGGGTGTCACCAGACTGGAGTGGACCAGGGAACCAGTGAGGGATGGACTGCAGGGCTATGTTTTCTCTTCCTGGAGAGCAGTAGCCTTTCCTTTCCCCTCTTCCCTGTGAAAGCTTCGGTGGGGAGGTGCTGTGACCATGTGCTGCTGGCTCTCTGTCCTGATCTTTACACTTTTCCTTGACTCAAGCCTGACCCACCTGTTTGGGACATTTTGGTGATATTGTTTCCTTTCTCCTTTCCCTATTGCATTTGGGAGGAAGGTATCATGGCCCTGTCCTCATCAAGGACCAGAGAAAACTCCCCAGTTCTGCGCCCCACATAGAAAATGAAGCTACTTGGAAGCCAAAAATAAAATACTATCTTCACTGCATTTTTCAAGAGGTTAAAAAAAAGTTATTGTGCAAATGAAGCTATTCTTTCTGGGTAGATAATGCAAAGCATTGCTTCAGTGCTGGCCAAAATGTCTGAGAAACAATTTCCCCCCCCCCCTTTTCATTAAAGTTCATATTAACATTGCAAATAAGATAAGAAAAGAAGTGTTCAGTTACAATTATGTAGCGCTTTGTGATCACAAACAGATTCTGTAATCCCTACTCAGGGGGTTTCAGAGCTCAATTTAGCTTATTTCAGAGTATGAAGTTGAGCTCAGCCAAGACCACTCTCCCACTCTGTATGATCCTCATCTGCGCTCTGGTCACACGAGGGACCCATGGCAAGCCAGGCTGCACAGCCAAGCAACATCTCACAGATGCATCAGCTGCCCTGGCTGGGGACCAAACCTCCTTTTTGCCTATGCAGCTATTTATTAATATTCTTTTGTCTATTAGTTTTAAACTGATGCTTGCTTCAAGCATCAAAACCTGATACTGGTTCAGCTGCAGCTGTTGATGGGCTCATTCCCAGAGATGTGAAGCTCTTCACTGTGGCTGAGAGTGAGCATTTATGGGTTCTGACCTGGTCAGTGTTGTCCTCTTCTAAGTGGGGCCATGGCCCGTGGGCAAAGGCAGGATCCTGAGCAGGTGGAAATACTCCTCCTCCCTTACCTGTGCTTCTAAACCATCTGACCTCAAGGTATTTGCAGCAGGCATGGGAGTAGTCCCGTGGGTTCAGCATGGCCATCCTGTGTTTAAATTTAGGCATGAGTTGCAATACCTGACTGAGGGCCTTGGAGTGACATTTACAGTAGAGCAACCCCTGTCACTTAATGGGCTTAATAGAGCAACGTGATCCACAGCGAATGTGAAATTCAGTGCCAGGCTCTGCATGGAGAAAGCTACAGAGACAAGAGAGATGGACAGGAGTCAAGTGCATCTGGACTTCTGGAGAGCAGCCCCAGCTGCTCATGACTTCTGCTGTCATTCCTGGAGCTTACGTCACAAGATGGAAAGAGCAAAGGATAGAAGGTCAGTGGCAAAGAGGAGGCCCTCTCCACAAAAATAGTCCTTTGCTGTGCTACAGAGCTCTAGCTCCATTTCCAGGCAGCTGTTAGAGAAACATTTTTACATCATTATGTCTCCTAGAGCGATGCACAAAGAGTAGCTTAGGGAGGCATTAGGGTTTTATGTGAATTTAGGTTGCAGTTTGCAAAGGGCTTTGTTCCTAAAATGCTGATTAGGTTTGCTGCAGGCACTGGTGTGTTTGAGACAAGTCTGGTTAGAAGGTGAGTAAAAAGTCACCTGCCAAGAAATTTGGAGAGCTCAGGCCTCCCCAGATAATTCAGTCCCATCAGGTGACTCATGCAGGACATCACCAGAAGAGTCTTCAGTTCAGAAGGCTGCATCTGGAGAGTGAATGGTGAGGTAAAATTAAATTCAAATAAAGTTGGAAAGTTCAGCTAAGGATTTTGGGGTTGTTCTGGAGAGATGGCGTTAACTTCAGCATCAATCACTAGAAATAAAGAGTAATGAAGGTCTGAACTCCAAAAAGCAGAGGAGCAATGTGGAGGGTCTCAATGCCAGTAAAACGGCATGAAGACCCCAAAGAAGCATTAAATAATCGATACCAATGTCTGAAGGCACCCGAGACCCTTCTCCCTGTTTCAGGCTGTGCGTCGCCCACCCCAGCGGGGCGATGAGCCGAGCATCCCCAGCCCTTCAGCCCGTGTGCAGCCCCAGCGTGGGGGGCTGGGGTCCCCCCTCCCCGGGACCCGCCGCCCTCCCCTCGCTGCCGCTGCCGGGGACTCGCTGTCACTCCCTGCTCCGCTCCAGCGCCTCCTCGCCGGGGAATACAAATTGGGCAGCACTGAAGCATATGGAGGGGAAGAATGCTCAGCTGTGAATTTCGGGGATGGGTATTATACAAACCCAGCCACCAGCACGTCACCTTTTCAAAGGCTTCAAATCCGCTACAAATTGCTTCTGAATGACAATGGGAATTTCTCGCCCTTCACAAAGCCCCCCATATTAGCATCTTTATTGGAATAAACTAGCTAATTTCTGCAGTCGAAGGGCAGGCCTGGAGAATCCGTAATTCTAATTAGATGGATATTCATCAGCACCCTGATGCTTGCGGGGTGTCTAGTCCAGCGAGGGGCTGCCACCTGCCCCAGCGCAGATCAGACAAAGAGAAGGGGAGCGTGCAGTCCCTGAGGCCAGCAGCAAAGCAGGACATTGCAGGGACCGAGGGGTCCTTGTAATCCTCAATTTGTTCTTTGTGCCATTTGTTAATTCCCAGGCACAGGGTGGGGAGCCTGTACTTGCAGGAATAATGATAAATCTGTGCCCTTCACTGTCTGTCAGGTCCCTGTATGGCAAATAAACCTACAGCTAAGCCAGGCTGACTGACTGTGGCCAGACTGAAACACTTTAGGAGTAGAAGGAGATTCAGTCTGTCCATCCTGAATAACTGCATAGCAGCTTGTCATTAAAATCAGCTTGTCATTTATCTTGGAGAATGGTTGTGGGGTTTCTCCAAACCAGGGGCTGATGCCTTGCAGTTGGAAGTGGTGCACAGATGAAATTTCTTCTTTGTTGTTACCAATAGATTCCATACAGAGAAAAGAAAAAGAGAAGCAATAAGCGAAAATCCATAAATATAAATACCCCAAAACTAAACCTCGATGATTTTGCAGAGAAGCAGAGCTTATTTCTCACTGTGCACTGAAAATGTGAAGACTTGGGAGGGCTTTTCCTGGATGTGTGCTCCTGGAGCATTAATTAATTGGGCATTCACAGGGCAGCACTGGCCTGGCTCATAGCCAGCATGGCTCAGAACTGTCCCAGGACTGTCCCCACAAACAATCCTGATCTATAACCCGGGTACCAGCCATGCTGTAGCAACTGCAGTGTTATCAAGAGGGAGAATGAGTGATGTGCCTTCTTGCCTGTAGCAGGTATCTTTAATCTCTGATCTGTTTGGCCAGAAGTGGCTCAGATCAGTTGCATTCAGTGGCTCTCAGTTCCAGCAGGGCAATATTTTCCCTTTGTTTTTATGTTAAACTCTTGGATTTAACCCATGGGGCATGGCTGTTCAGGAGCATTGAAGTCTCCACGGTGTCATTTAGGGGGACAGATCCTTCAGATTTTATTCTCTTACAAGGTCGGGCTCGATGGAGGAATGCTGAAAATGTCTCATCTCTGTGCTGAATAAACACAGCCTGAGGGCAAAGCAGGGCTAGTTTTGACACTGTCTGTCTAATTGTCAGAACAGTGAAGCCCCCCAGATGTGCAGCATCAGAGGCAAAGCTGGTGGCTCCAGAGTCCTTGTAACTGCTGTGGCTCTCCCAGTGTGCTGTGGGCCAGGCAAAGCAGACAGCCCATGCCAGGCTGCTGTCTCCAAGCTTCCCCCACGGATAAATCTGTCCCCGTGGTGTACCCTGAGAGCGGCTCACTGCCCTTCACGCAGAGCGCCAACCACCCAGCGTGCAAACCCATTCCTTTCTCTGCCTCCCACCTCTCCGGGGGTTAATGGAAACAGGAGATGGGCTGCCGAAATGCCAGTAAACAAGGCTCAGCTGCTGAGGGGGAGAAGGTCAAAGGACAAAAATGAGAACAAGTCTGTGCGCGGCCCGGCGGCTGCTGCTGCCACCTGCCCCAGCCCCGGGATGGAAATTGCTGATTGACTCTCCCTTCCTCCTGTTGAAGGTGTCACCCTTCATCCAGGCTCTGTTTGTATTTCAGTGGATTTGCCAGAGGCTTTCTTCTCCCCCAGACCAGTGGCTGAGGGTCCCATGGATGCAAATTGTCTCGTTCTGGATTTTTCTGAGATGGAAGCACAAGGGCTCCTTCTGAGGAGGGGATTTGACCCAAAACGTGCAGAGCAGTGTGTGTTTGCTTCCCATCACCCCAAAACTGCCAGGCCACCCCGCTGCCTGATGCAATACCTTACACAGGCAGATTGCAGAGCCTGAACCATGGTGCTGCCTGCATTGTGATCACCGATGAGCCTTGATGCAGACTTATTTATGATGGAAACTATTGTATTTGGGAATATTTTCCCCAGCCACTGATAGGCAGCCACTGCTGGGGTGGGATGTGGGAGCCTTGATATAGGTTTTCCTATCCCTTGCCAGTGCTCCTATCCCAAGTATCAGCCATCTTTCAGCAGTGCTCTGGTGATGGGATTAACGTGCATTAGGAGGTTTTGTTCTCATCTCTCCCTGGGAGGATCAGATGCAGTGAAATATCTCATTTTGCTGGTTGCTTTTTGAAAAATGTGTGGTATGTGTTAATGTTAGAAAGGCAAGGTCAAAGGAACAGGACCGCAGGACACAGGGCTGGAAAAACCCTTTTAGGGCAAGGATTTTGGTCCATGTTATTGTAGCCCTGTTTGCACTGTTTTAGAAGCAGTGCAGTTGTTTACCCCCAGCACATGTGCTGCAAGGCTGTTCCTGGATCCCAACTGTTTTCTGTGAAGAAATGTGGAAGAAAAGCTGCGGATCTTATGTCACTTGTCCTTCAACAAGAGAACAAGCCCTGTGCCAACTCAGCACAAGCTCCATCTGCTGCACCCACAGGCATTATCCTGCCTTGGGCGGTTTCTGCTCTACCCAAAAAATACAAGTTGTTGGTGATATTTATCCCAAAGTTTTTCATTGGCCATTTTGGCTGGAGGAATGTGAATTTGAGTTTGAGCAGTTTCAGCAGAAATCAGCCCTGAAAGGAGACTTCAGTTTGTAGGAAGCACTGATGGCATGGTTTAGGAAGGATGTTGAGAGTAACAAATCCAGCTGAAAGAAGCATCAGTGTGAGCAAGTTTAAACACCAAAAGCCATTTAGGCAGCATGGATATGTTGCTACTGGCATCAGGTACAGCTGTTAACTGAGCCCTTTGATGGACAAAGTGTCCTGTGTGACATCCCCACCACATACCTCCTGCATGCTTGATCTGTGACCTGTTTCTCTTGTGGGGTCAATGCCCCCAGCTTGACCTGCTCGAGTCAGAGTCATCTCAGCCTGAAACTGTTCCTCATGAGGAAGAAGAAGTGGTTTTAGGTCAGCTGCTTGGGGATAATTTATACCTATAGTACACCAGAAGTATGGAAGTTTACTTCTATGCTTCTAGGTACTTCTAGTTGGGTGGGTATAGTACCAAGAGCTCTGGAGAAGTCCCTGTAATGATGCTTTTCATTACATAGCACACATTGCTTTTCTTGGCTTCTCCCTCCTGAAGTTCATCCTCCTTCCTGGACCACAGCAATGGGTAGGTGTCTGAAGAGGGTTGCACCTTCCTCCAAGCAGATGTGACACGTAGCAACAACCAGAGGTGACTGCTGAGCACACCTGGGTCATGCACCTGCCTTGCGGCTTGGAACGAGTCCCACACCAAATGGTACAAATGGGAGGGGTATGAACCCTTTCAGGAAACAGATTCACAAAGGCAGGAGTGTTTTCCCAATGCTGGAGTGAAATTAGTGGTAGCAGTGGCAGAAACATTGTTTTTGTGGTGAAGAAAACATTGTGTGGCCAATGCCAATACAGCCTGACTAGCTTCCTGGAAGAGTCTTTGAGCAATTTGTTTCCCTTTGGCTGCTGGCACCCTTCTCCATTCTGTTCCCTAGGGGTTTTAGCTGAGCTGGTGTGTTTTCAAAAGCCAGGTCTCCAAACCCAATGTTGTTGTTGAATCAGAGGTACATTTGCCAGAAATGCCTGGACTCAAACCTGACTGTGAGCTCTGTCCAAGCCATCCTGGACCAGAGCTGTTGGCCCATCAAAGTCAGCAACCATGGATGGAGTGGGTGAGGTGCTGTGGTGGTATTGGCTGGTATTTTGGCTGCCAGGCTGGGGTGGGAAGGCACAAGTTATATTTTAGTTCGGATGAGTCTTCTCTCCCCAAGGCATGAGTGTTGCTGGCTCCAGCTCCCTCATGCTGAAAGTTTTAAAGGTTTGACATAGAATATTAGAATATCCTGAGCTGGAAGGGACCCACAAGGATCATTGAGTCCAACTCCTGGGACACAGGATACTTGACAGGCATCCCTGGGCATGGATGTCTCCAACACTTCTTATAAAAGGGATGTACCTTTTGTATCTTTTATGTTAGTAATCCCCACAGAACCCAGCTGCACCATGGGACCAAAATTACCTGGGGTGAACATTTATTGAGGGGATGTGACTGGATTAGGAGCAGCCCAGCAAACCACACAGTGCTTTAGGGGATGAAAAGGAGCTGGTGTTCTTGTGGGGGTGGAGTGCAGTCCCCCCCAAACCCTCTGAAGGCAGATGGGGCACTAAAGGGCATTTATTAGGACACTGTGATTAGCAGCCATGACTCTGCTTGTGGGAGATTTCCATTTACAAAGTTAATAATGCACTGGTAGGAGGGAGAAGGCAACCAAAGAGTGACTTTTTCAGCTGGTAATTATCAATGTCACACTGCATTTGTGCTGGATTTTCCTGCTGTTGTGTTTTAATTTCATTACAGTTGTGTTTGTTAGGATAGAATCACAGAATGATTTCGGTTGGAAGGGACCTTAAGGACCATCCAGTTCCAACCCCACCACCATGGGCAGGGCCACCTTCCACTAGATCAGGTTGCTCAGGATATAGCTGGGAGGAGCTTTGAGAGAATTCCCCATGCAGAACGTGTTTTTTTTTCCTTCTTTCCCCCAGTGAGGCAGTTCATGCACTGCTTGTTCATAGCAGCATATTTCTGGAAGACAAGTAATTTTCTTCCCTTTAATAGGACTTGGGGAAAAAGGACCATCATTTCCAGGCAGAAATTTTTCTGAGGAGGATATTTTTGTGCCTGGCTAAGGAGAGACACAAAAAGGTCATAGAAAATTAAAATCACATGCTCAAGAACATTTTGGGGCAGGTGTTTTTCCTAAGCCAGAATTCAGTTTTTGGAGGGTGCATCCCGGGATTTACGTTCCTCCTAAGATTTCACCTGTTGCAGTAGTACTACTGGAGGGCTAATGATTTCATACCCCCAGCAGTCTGGTTTCTCTGGACCCAGCTCAACGACAGTGCTTTCAAACGCTGCAATTTCTGCAGCTTGCACGACGCCTCAGACGAGCACTCCGGTCTGGCTGCTCATCGCTGCATTTCACTTGGCATGGAGGCTACGGATGAGGAATGCACAGAATTTCCTTTTCCACCCTGTCAGATCCTCTGTCTCGAGCCTGGCCCAGCCCCAAGAGCACAACGGATGCAGCTGGAGAAGGGCAGGTCCAATCTTGCTGCTAAGCCCCAGTGACACTTAACCTCCTCTGCTGTGCGATCCGCCAGCAGCTGGAGGTGGATGCGAGTAAGTGGCCGAGCATCAGCTGCAGCCTGTTGAAATAGCTCATTTGTGAGGGGAGAGGAGTTTATTTCCCAGGCTGGAGGAGGTGATGGAGCATAGAGCTCCTGTGGGAGAAGAAGAAGGTGGCCTTGAATCGGAATGAAGGTGTTTTCCTCATTTTTGCATCTTGATTTCTCCATTGGTGTTGGGCTGTGTGAGCAGGTAATGGGACCACAGGCTCTGCCTGCTGAGGATTGTGCCAGCAGCTTTGTCCTGGTGGGAAAACTGAACTGCAACTAATTGTAATTCCTTAGTGTCAGCAGTAGGTGGGAATCAATAGGGAGCTTTGAGCTATCAAATAATGAGACCTGCTGATCCCTTGTGTTGCTCCAGGAAAGGTGTTTGGGAGGAGCGTTTGCTCTTCGGGGCAAACACTTCTTGGTGCCACTGATGCTCTGTGAGACAGAGAGGCTTTCCCACAGGTCTATTGGCTTGGCCTTTGTTGCAATGGGGGCTGTAAACACAGGATCAAATTCTGTCTTATCTCATCCTTAAAAATTATTTTTCTTGGCCTGGGATGGAACATTCACTGGCTTCTTTCCTAAAGCAGCTGTGCAGCAAAGATGGGATTGAATGAACCTCTTTCCCTTGAGCTTAGGAACAGCTCAGGATGGGTAGAAAGCTGCTATTGCATCACTGGTACAGAAATAACTATAATTCACACCATGTACAGATACCAGAGTCTGATTGCTACCAGCGATGGCTGTACTGGTCACAACTCTCTTTATTGCATCAGAAAAGCAAGTTATATCCCAAGGATGTTGCTGAGAAATGGAGAAGTGGTTTTAGTTTTGTTTGTTTTTTTCTTTTCTTTTTTTTTTTTTTTTCTCCAGTGGAATTATCCCAGCAAACACTGTATAAATTACTGGAAGAAAGTCAGACTTCAAAAGACATTAGAAAGTATTCCTCTTCCTCCCCAGACTATAGATTTCCTTTATTGGAAAAACAGTGCTTTGAAAATAGCCTGTAATAAAATTTGCTGTTTAATTAGACTTCATTTAATTTATGTATTTAATTTTGCTGGAATGGTTAAAGACTACTGATGTTGAGGGAATTTCCTTTTTGTTTCTCCTATGAATTTCCTTGTCTTAGAATTGTTAGGACTGTCAACTGTTCTCTTCTGGTTTTGCTAGGAGGTCTCCCTTAGCTGTGTAGAGGCAAGTTTGCTTAATAATGTTTATTAACTTAATCAAAATATTAACAAAGACCTCTTTTAAACAAAGTGCTGGCTAGGCACTGGAATGAAATAACTGTTAACAAAACCTATGAGTTTAAACTAGAAAGGAACTTTCTGCATTCAGCTTTGTGTTCCTAATGGTGTCATTATTTTGCTGTTTAGTACCTGTATAGAGCTCAACTCTCACTTGAATTGTTCGCATCAAAAATTAAAGAGAAATGAAAGGTAATTTCTACAGAGAAGTTTTTCAGGCTTCTCTAGCCAGCAGAAGGAAATCTAAGCTTAATCCTACATATTGATGTCTCTGGCTTCTTGGCCAATTGGGTTGGATTTAGTTTAACCCAAAGCAATTGTCAGGTCATGGTGACTCTGGAAACAATTTTTTTTTTTTAAATGGAACCACTTTGTTCTTGTCTCTTGCCTCCTGTTGCCGTAAAGCAAAAGGCTTCAGTTGTCTTTCCTCCAGAGAGATCAGCAGCAGCAGAACAAGTGCTGTGCTAATGAAATCCTGTCTTGGTTTAATCTAAGCAGGGATTTGGGATAAACTCTGTTTGTTCAGTGACCCCCCAGCACAGACGTGCCCTGGGGATGGCTCAGGCTGTGGGACACTTCTGTGGACAGTGAGTCTGGGGGCTGAACCCAAGGAGTGCTTTGCAGTGCTGGTGTTATCCCCAGCTCCTGGTGCTTTGCTGGCTATCCCAGGGATGGAGTGAAGGGGGAAAGGTAACTCTGGTCTCCTCTGTGTCACTGGGAATTGTTTTATAAGGTGATCAGCCACCAAAGCAATGCCTTGTCACCCTTCTCACTGTGCTGGGGATGCTGAGCACTGATGGTGAGGAGGAGAAATGCTCCCATCCTGCTGCCATCCAGGGCCCTGAGCCGCTCGTGCAGGCTGTACATGATGTACCACATTGTCTGCAGCAGGCAGGTAAGGGCACAGCCCCACCTGACCAGTGTGTGGTGTGGAAAATTCCCTTCCAGCCTCTGAAGCATGTTACAATGATGCAGGATGTAGAAAATGGACAACATTTGAAGTGTTTCCTTATAGGATAATCAGAGGAAGTCATTGTATTAAATATCCATTTGTGTCATTAGCCTTTTATTTGGTGCTTTGTCCAGACATCCTGTTTGCTTCCCCTTTGAAGTAATGAATATATTTCCCATGTGCCGGGTCTGATCCGAAGCTCTGATGTAAAAGCGAAGTGAGCTGAGACCAGTCATGTATTCAGTGGGGAAGGACATCTCCAGACTCGCCTCATGTGAGGAGTTTTGGAAAATGCAGAGCAGTGTTTTTTGGTTGTCCTTAAACCACACTCCTGCCCTGCCCAGAGGTCGCAGTTACCTGCTCCCTGTGCTACAGGGGGAGGAGTTTCTGGCATTTGGGACCTCACGCTGTTGTGGTGGGACATTGCAGCAACATCACCGGGTCATCCTGACTGGCCCAGAGATCTGCTGCAGCTCCCAGGGCTCACAGAGCAAATGCTGAGCTGTAATTCTGTACACTAGGAGGTACATCAGGTACAAAGAGTTTTGACCTCTCAGTCTGTAAACTTGGAAAGCCACAAAACTGCTCTACATCCCTCTCTCTGTCACCTTCCAGCTCTTGCTGAGGAAGCTCCCACCACCTTTCAGGCAGGCAGGATCAGTGTCCAGCTACTTGTCTGCAGTAATTGCTTCAATACCTGCTGCCTTAGCCATCCTCGGGGGTTGAGCCTGGGATCTCCCCAGCTGGCAGCAAAAGCCACTGTTTCTAAATTCATGTCTGGGAAAAGAAGTGGAGGTTTTGTGTATGGGGCCTGGAGGTGGGGCATGACATATCCTGATGAGTGGACTGTAGCCACATCCAAGGTGCACGTTAAATACCATGAGGAATGTTGTGCCAGCATGAGGGATCCTGCCCAACAAGCGGCTGGAGGAGCTGCAGAACCCCTTCGAAGGCCTGACTGGAGCAGGGAGGGCAAGAGGGAGGGAAACCAACTCTCTGTGTCTATCCAACAAGTGCAAGCCTCTTTAGTGCCAGGCTGGGAAGGGTTAACCAGGGAAGCACAGCCCCTGAGGACCCGGGCTGTTGTTCTATGCAGATTGGCTTGTTCTTGTTTCTTCTATTGATCGCAATCACTCAGAGCTGTGCCTGTAACAAACTGCCTTAAATCATTGCAATCATAATAAGCACACCTTGGTAAATAATGCATGAGATGTCCGTAAGCCTATATTCATTAGAAGGAAGGTGCATATGGACCTTGGTAATCATCGGGGCTTGAGAGAGGGCTTGGCTGGTTGGATTGAGATGTAGTAGCTGCTAAGGATGAGCCCTGTACTGAGCTGGGTTTCAGGAAGGCTCCCCAGCCCCTCAAGATGTTGGGAACATAGACAGGCTCCTTTTCACGTTCATGAATTTTGCAGGAGATGTTTAAAATGCCTCCAAGGTTCACAGCATAATACAGGTTGGGAGGAAGCGGGCTTGTGGCAAGTCTCCAAGTAGCATAATAGCAAGGCATTGCAATTAATAGTGTTTAATATATCTTAGTGACAACAAAACGCAGTGGGTAACAAGTTTTGCTGTGAAAGCCTCGTAGCCAAGTTAATGGTCTGGCTATTAGAAGCCTTTGTTTTAAAATGCAAATTAAAAACGCTTAGTTTTCTATTTGTCTTGAGGAGTGGTGTTAGAGCGTGGAGCTTCTTTAGGGCAGCTTTGCTGGGCTTGGTGTAATGCTTTGGCCAGACCCCAGAGCATGGCAGGCTGGGGTGCTGTAGCCTTCATTAGAAGATTTACAGGGCAATTTGCAGGAAAAATTGGTTGTGCAGTAGTTTCCACCTCCTTTTCATTCTAGAGGGATGACTTTTTTGTTTGTGTTAAGTGGCAATGATAAGTTTGGCTTTTGTATGGTCAGAGGAGACTGAGGAGGAGGCAGAAACATTCCTGGTTGTATCAGACAGCTGCGGATGGTGATGGGTCATTTCACTCCATTATGGTTTCTGGCAAGTGAGTATTAAAGGGGGTGTGAGGGCATCGTGTCTCAGCGATGACTTCATTTGGCTGTCTAAACAAACAGCCGTTCCTCACCAGGTGCAAAAGGTCTTGTATTTGTGTTTTTTTCCTCTGTGAAGGGAAAAGAAATACCTAAAGTTGAAATCACACCAGTGGGTCGTGTCTGCTGGACAGCCCTGGTGGTCCCTGCTTCCTGCAAAGCAGTGGTGATGTGAGCAGAGAAAACTCACTCGTCCGTGCCCAGCCCCTGTGGGGTGCCTGCATGGACAGATGGGTGGGTTCAACAGCCCAGAGCCCCAGATTCAGACCTTGTGCTCACGCTGGCTGGCTCTAGGCTGTCTGTCTGCCACATGCAGGTCTGCTGGGAGCACCCACAGTGGGCTGTGTAAGGGCTGAGACTGCACAGGACATGAAGGACAGCTGTCAGTAAGTCCCTGGAGGTTTGTGCTGGTGGAGGGATGAACCTCTGGTGTGCTTGATCGACCTGAGATTGACTGGCTTCTCCCTGAATGCACCTGTGGGAACTGATCTTGTGCATGGTCCATGAGTCTGGCCTTGAGAAGCAGTGAACCTGTCTGGTAACTCAGTTTGCAGCGTGCTTCCAGCTATTCTCCTGCCCCATCCTTCACCGGTACTTGCAGAGAATCACAGCGTGGTTTCAGTTGGAAGGGACCTTAAAATTCACCTATTCCACCCCCCTGCCATGGGCAAGGATACCTCCCACTAGACCAGGTTGCTCAATGCTCCATCCACCCTGGTCTCAAAAGCATCTGGATGTTTACCTCACCATGAATCAAACCTCAGCAATCCCACTGTTCTTTAAGTCAGGAGGCAGGAAATTTAGAGTGCTGAGAAGTCTACTGTCCCTGTAAAATATCCTCTCTGAGAGTGCCAGGAGATCAGCTGGTTTGGAAGAATACCTCAGCTTCACTTCTTCCTGAACCGAATCAGAGCACTTTATAGATGCAAATAATTTTAACTTGTGTCAGACCCCTAAGTAGGCCACATCTCCGATAAAATTAAAACCCCCATCTCTCCTGCTGGCAGCCACTTCTTAAACTTTCTTTGAACTGCTCTACCTTCATCTCTAAAGCTGTATTTTTGTCCTTGATGCTGTTCCCAGAGGGCTGTTGCAAAAATTCACAGCTGGTGGCTATGGTTAAATATAAGGAAGAATAGCAAAAATTTTCCTCTCTAAAAGTACATTTCTGAGTGCCAAGCTCAGCCTTATCTCCAGGAACAGTCTGAGGAGCTTGAGATGATTTTTGAGTTCAGGGTTGTTTTTTTTTTTTCAGGATCAATTCTTTTTGCTTCTTTCTAGTGTAATTAAAGAAATAAATCCCCTAGCAGCTCAACCCACGTAAAGCAGAGTTCCCCACAGAAAAGCGATGATCTTAGCTAGTTTGTAGTTAAACTATATTTTTTTCTATATTTTTAGCTGCCTCGTTTGTCACAGAGAGTTTTAGAATGACACAGAGAGAAAGGATCAGTAAATTTTCAGCTGCTCCACTTGGACTGGAAAAGAAAGATCAGCAAACCCAAAGGAAAAAAATGGGGAAATATTTCACAGCCTCGGGTGCTGCTGGCCTTTGCACTGGCAATTTGTAGCCATGAAGCTGTCAGTTTGGCCAAGTTCCTGGGAAGTGGAGCCCCAGCATGGACATCCTATGCAGGGATGTGGGATGCAGGGGCCGAGCGTGGTGTGCAGCACATCTGCTGGCTTGGCTGCTCGGGGAGGGAGGAGCGCATCAGACTCGCTTTCTTTGGTAACCTGAGCCAGGATTTGAGCCACGGCCTCTGGAGGTGAAAGGCTAACACTCTGGCCTCCCTCCGTGCCACTGAGCCCCCCTTTTGCTTTGTTAAGGCGATGCTCTAACTTTGGGGAATCACTCCTGCAACCCACGGCCGATGGCTGAAGGGAGAGCGCCCTGCTTGGCACGCAGGGATGACGAGCAGCCAGTGCTGGCTCTGTGATGGTCAGCAAACAGGCTGCAAAGAAAGCTCAGCATGATCCTGGATGAAAGGAGGGGATAATCAACTGGAAAACTTGCTGGGTTCAAGCATGGGCTGGCTGCCCTCACCCCTAACCATTCCCACCCACCCTCTCCCCACCAAAGTCTGTCTCACAAGTCGTTTTCTCTAAGGTCTTGGCACAGCATGCAGAGGTATTAGGCTCATAAAGGGTTTCTTATTCACACAAAGTCCTGTGGATACCATGGAAGCTTGCACAGATTGCTTCTGGGTTAGGCCACAATGCTGGAAGTGGAAGGGGCTGGGATGTTCTTAAGGCTGGGTAATCCAGGCTGCAAAGAAGAGGGGGGTAGTTAAAGCCCATAAATAGTTCTCCACTAATGAAATTGCTGGGTGGGGAAAAGGGGAAAATAGCTCTTTTTTAAAGCAGATGAGGCAAACATGCCTCCCAACATATTTTCTGCTCATAAAACTCAGCCTGGGTTTCTAGGTAACTAGTGGAGATACCCCAGGGAGAAGTCTCTGAGGGTTTCCCACAGTTGCCAGTTTTGAGTAACCGAATGCTGGCTATCAAGGTAATTTGGCACAGAGCATGGCTCACCCCATCCCACCTCTCCTGAGACTCACTAGTGTATGGAGCAAACCTCAAAGCCTGGGGGTCCTTCACCCACTGTTGGGATCCAACATTCACCAAGTGCCAGAGTAAGAGAGACCATTTTTATATGACCCAATCTGACCTCCTGGCTAGCTCTGCTGAAATTCCAGTTTTGTTCTCTGTCTGAGTGTTGTCCTGGCTCCTGGGACTGCTCACCCTCTCACAGAGCCATGTCCCTTGGCTGGCTCATTCACCTGCTGGATCAGGATTCAGAATCTGATGGATGTTCAAAAAATTCTGATCCCGCTCTGGTTCTTAATGTTTTTTTCTTTATGTTCTTTAACTTCTAAATTACTTTATTTAATTTTACTTCTAAATTGCTTTGTTTCTAAGCAGCTGTTACTTTCTGGAGCTAAAATTCTCTGCTGGTCTCAGGCTCCCCTGCATTTTTGCCTATAGTCTTGCTGTGCTTTGTAATGAGGCAGTGAGTCAGGTCAGTTACCAAAGGCATGGAGAGGTTCAGATGTTGGGATGGATATTTTTTCCTTGCTGGCCATACTTTACTTGCAGGACCAGGCTGCAAACAGAGGGAGATAAGCAAGAAAAAGAGCTCCTTCCTTCCAGTGTGAGAGATGGAGCTGGGAGTGCCCAGTGCTCTTATTAAAATTATGTTGAATGTTTCTTCCTGACTCTTTGAGATGTTTGGGTTTACCCCAGTTAGTGGAAATAAGCTGTCAGATCCCAGCTGAGCCTTGATGTGAGCTGAGGCATTAAAAACAAATCGAACTGGATGAACATTTGGCTTACATGGGACTTTTTATATACTGGTTCCTCATCTTTACTGGGATTGAGACAGGTTAATTCAGTGTGTGAATGATTATCTGGTACAATGCTGCAGTGCAAAGCAGTTTAGGGCTCTTGCCTGTCATAAACTGAATCCTGAGTCCAGGAAAGCCTTGAATGGCAAAGAGGGGGATCCAGGTGGGTTAAATGCTCTAGTGCTGCTTTGTGCACAGGGACAATTTAAAGCTGGGTAACGTGTTTTATGTGTTAAAAAGAAACTACAGAGAAAGTAAAGAGTAGCTGATCATCACTGCGATATAAGAGGGACTTGGGCTGGAGAAGATACAGAATCTTTTCCTGTGAGCAGGCAGGGATGCTGGCAGGGACAAACAGAGATCCTTACCCTTGTGCTTGAATTTAACATTACTCATATGCCTGTGCAAACTGGTGGCCACACAGTGAAGGTGCCAGGCAGTGGCTCTGTCCTTCCCCTCGTGTGGGGAAAGGTGAGCTACTGATGTGTGTGGGCAGGTTAGGAGGGCAGAGATGGCATGTGCCTGCTTCCAGAGGGCCAAGCCAGAGGCAGGGTGGCTGGATATGACTGCAATGAAATCTGGTGGTAAGTGCATTAAGAGGGAGTGGTTTTCTGCAGATGCAGAGGTCAGGTGTGACTACAAAGGCTGAGAAAATTCTCAGCATCTCAGGATTAGTTAACACATTCTGCCAGTCTCTGCAAACACAAGCTGCTCTTGTGCTTGCAGAGTAGAAGGAGCTGTAAATGAAACAACAAACTTGTGCACTGGCAAGTGAAGCGAGATTTTTATCTTAATCAAAGTCTCAAAAAGATTATCTGGTGAACAACCAGATGGTCCAGACCACTCTTGCCAGGCCTAGGACTGGCCAGTCCCTGTGGCTGGCAGAGGTGCTGGGCAATCCCACCAGCTGCTCTCACCTTTCCAATGTGCCCTGTGCTGTAGCTGTTCTTCTGGGTCTTGCTGCTGCTCGTTTTGCCCTAATGGCCAATTTCTGCTTCCCTACGTAGCTGTCCTTGTCCCTGCTCCCAGCCAACCTGCTGTCCCATGCCAGGATGGTCTTCATTGTTCTGGGGCTGTCATTCCCTCCCAAAAGCCAAGGAATTCACAGGATGATGTGGTGTGACTGAGCCTGTCTCTGACCTCTCTCTTGCTCTGATACACCTGCTCTCTGTACTTCCTTGGCTCCTGGCTCGCCTGGGCATCCCTTCAGCACAGGCCTGCAGTTTAGTACAATCCCAGATTTTGGTTTTCTGATATCTGCTCCAAAACCATTTCTAGCTGGGCTCGAACCACTTAGGCATAATTTTCTAGCTTACATGATAGTTTGAAGCCCACAGGAGCTCTTAATGTCTGTTCAGGTGTTCAGCAGAGGCTGACGTGTGTGGGGAGGGGAGGACTGTATGTTCTGTACATCCCTCCCACCCCGAAGCCATTGTTTTATCCTCAGATCTATTTTATTCTCCCCACTAGACACTTTGGGAAGACAGATATAAATTAAAAGCAAATTATGCAACCTGATACCATCAGTCAACAGACACCTATCTCTGCCCACATACCCCGAATAAATGAAACAACCATCGTATCTGACTGCAGTCTATGGAAAAGCTGAGGGAGAGGTTTGAAGGTCAAAACACTCAGACACTGTATCCATCATGTGTTTGGGCAGATTTTGAATAGTGCTGCATCAAGCAACTGTCTCTCTCTTTGTGGTCGTGCTTGGAAGCACTGGCTGTTTCAGGTGACAGCTATTGGATCAAAAAGCAGAAGCGGTGGCATGAAATTCCCTTTGGAGGGAAGATGGATGGTGTGCATTTCTGTTCAATGTATGGAGCAGCTGATGCAGTCTGGGATCTGCTTCTGCTGTGGGGAATTTTCTCTGCAGGTGCACAGACCTGTGGAGAGTGCTGACAGCCGGGTGAGGGGTGCAGGATGTCCAGGGCTCCTTTATTGTGGGAACGGGTGCAGGGTGCCGCTTTTCTTCACCCTCCTGCTCCCCAGGAGCTCAGTTCTACCTGTGCTGGCAATCAGGCTTGGCCGTATCTCCTTCCCACCTTCTGTCCAGTGAGAGATCTGGTGTCTCTGGATCCATCCCACACCATTGGTGCACTCCATCCATCCAGGCATCCACCACTTCCTCCCAGCTGCAGTTCAACATCACCTGTGGAAATGCGTTTCCCTGTTAAGTCTGTGCTTGCAAAGCTTGCAAAGGCTCCAGACACGGAAACCCAAGTGCTCTGCAGCCAGCTGGGTGCTGTTTATTGCCCCCAAAGCTCTCTGTAATTGCAGGAGCTGGGCAGGGCTGGGCTGCAGGCTCCTGTTTCATGGGAGGCAGATGAGCACAGCAGTTATTCTCTCACGCTTTCTTCCACATGAGGATTTTGTGTCTCTGCATGAGATACAGGTCTGGCTGCTCAGTGTGAGCTCAGAGAGCTTGGCAGGAGCCCCTGTTCCCCCTTCATCTCTGCCCATCTTTTCCCTGTGGGTAGTGGAGGGGTAAGCCCTGCATTGGAGGGTTGCTCCAGCTGGTGTCCATAAAAGAGATCCCACATTTTGTGTTTCTGTCCTGTTCTCCGCAGAGCTGAAGAGGTAAATTTGGGCAAACCCACTGTTCTGCTGGAGAAGGGTAAGGCCAGACTTGTCCTGATTGTTCTCCCATGGTGGAAGGTGAGGCATAAAATGAGGCATTTGGAGGAGGCTAATGGAAGATGAGGGTGATCCCAGAGGTTCAGCTTGAGTTACCCATGGAGCAGAGACCTTGAAACCTGTGTCCTTGGCAGTGAGGACAGCCTTCTCCACGGTCTGTTCTCCACTGGTACCTGCCAGACTTCTCCAATCCTGATCTAGCTGATTACACAAGAAGCTGTCATTGTCACAGTTTCTGGAGATGGCATTCCCTTCCTCACATTTGCTTCTGTGGCTGTGCAGTGGGAGCAGGAGGGTATTTCTTCTGCTTGGTCAAGAAAAGCATCTGAGCTGTCTCCTTGGTATTACTGCATTTCCCAGGAGCATCCAGCTTCTGAAATGCCATTTCCCCTGGTATTAGGAGTTCTGGAAGCTGCAGGCAGCCAGAAGATCGCTATCTTTAACCATATCATGAGGACTTCTTTCGGGAAAAGGCAACTGTACAAGGAATTGTCATGGGTGCGTGAATGAAGTGTTGAAAATCAGATGAGGGGCAGAGCTTACGGGGAAATGTGTGTGTCTGGGTGTGCTGAAAGGAAATGTTATCTCCAAACTGCTCGTTAAAATCTTCATTTTAATGTCCTGATTCAGATCCTGTTTATTCCAGTGCAATCAGGAGGAGCAAAGCCCGTGCCAGGGATGTGGCAGTATCCAGCCAATGCAGCAGGAGGAATTTGGGAGCAGAGGCAATCCCTGTGTCTCGGACTCCTTACTGTGTTGGAGCACACAGCAGCTATAGCCCGACCTCAAAATCTGCCCCATTTGAGGGAATTTTGCAGTCAGTATTGAACACAAGCCCCAGCTGTTGAATCTTTGGTCTACCTGGCTCTGTCCATCAGTGAGTCAGTCCTTGCTCTGCTGCTCTGGAGATCCAGTAACGCTGCGTTGGCAGATTTTCGAGGCGGTTCACGGGTAGTCATTCAAACACTGTTCAAAACCCTCACCTAATAAGTTAGTAGCAAGGCAGCTTCCAGAGCTGTGCTCTATTCCAGCCAGCTAGAAATTACACTATTTTCCAATTTCATTATTACCTCTATTTTTTATTATAGCATCATTATAGTGAGAAAAATGGAGAGGAAGTGGGGATTGTATAATGCAGGAAATAGTGAATTAATACCTCTACCATATGATGGAACTGTGCAGAGCTGTGACTGTGTCAGGAAAGTATAAAGCAAATAATGATCATGCTGGCTGGGTGAGGATGGGGCTTTTCCACTTGCTCAGAGGAGTATTAAGTTGCAAAAAGAATTATTTTTCAGAAATGCAAGATCTGCATTTTCTCTTCTCATGCACGTGCTCTTGCTTTTGATTAAAGCCATCGTAGGGATATTGAATATGGAGAGGGAAAATAAGCTTTTATGCTATGTAGATGGGCTTTAGCACATCAGCAAAAGAAAGCTGATTTATTGCCTGAGGAATCGTGTCAGGGCATTTTAAGGAGGGGGCTATGTATGGTTATAACAAAGAATTGTCTATTCCTTATGTGCTTCTCCAGTGCTAAATCCTGAGGAGTGTTTATTGGCTCTTGAGCATTTATAACTACTGGCTTTGGTGGGCTGGGGTCTGAATAGGAAAGTGCAGCTTGTGACAGCCAGGAATGTGGAGGGGTTTGTCTTTTTTATTCTGACAGAGCAGGCAGTTCTAAATAGCGCAAAACATCTTTTTATTCTTTTCCCTGACACTTTTTGAATCACATTTGTATTTTCAGGCTCACTGACCTTACACTGACATACACAAATCAGACAAATAACCTGCTATTTGCTGTGTCCCCCTGAAATTTCTGTTGGAACATGGAAATGCCACTGCTATAATACACAGAAATGGCTTTGCCTGCAGTTTCTGTGGGTGCTCGGCTAAAAGCCTTTATAAAATGTATCCCTTAAAAACCCCATTTTGTTTATAGCAACATTGGCAGGTAATTAAATACGCGTATGTATCATTTTTATTTTGACACTGCCTTTGGAGAAGTGCAGGGATTGGTTGGGGTAACCAGCTCTGCACACCGCCCGTGTGCATTCTGTGGTGCAGTTGTCAGACCTCAGCGAATGTGCTTTTATAACAGCTTGTTACTCCCCTCGCTGGGCTGCAAAGAGACGCAGCTTTTAGAAACAATTTCTTATTTATGTATCTTATGATCATTCCAAACGCCTGACAGCGCCGGGATGAAGATGCCACTTAGCTGAGTAAATGAGGAAGAGCTGCAGGCAAAGCAATAGCGAAGGGGGAGAGCACAGATATCGGTTGGGAAGCATCAATGGGTGAGGAACTATGAATTTTAAAGGATAAAATCCGGATTACACGTTTCTAGAGGCTCTTGAAGGTTTAAACTCTTTACAGCCTGTTGAGAGCAGAATGATCTCTGACTTCCTGCGGGGAGGCCAGCACCGGGGTGGAAGGATGCAGCTGTGTTACCGGCGTGGAGCAGCTGGACGAGGCTGGGAGGGATGCAAAGAGGAATTTTACGTCACCTGAAAACGCAGGGAGGAGGTGGAAGGGAGTGACCTAACCTTCGATGAGTCCCTGGAAAGGCAGCAGCTCTTGGGCACCTTCCTGCTGCGAGCAGGGTCAGCACTGCGGGCTGGGGCAACCCCCAGCGATGCTTTCAAAGCCCGAGAGTTATATAGGAAAATTATGGGATGCGAAATAAAATACTAGGTGATCGATGAAAAACATACGTTTATTGAGATGTAACAGTCAATTGCATGGCTGTTAAACAGCTATAACTGCGTATTAAATAATCAGTTCAGCTGGTATTTATTTAATATAATCGCAGCCTATTAAACCTGAATTAAGTACAGAGTTAAGTGTCTCTGGGACACACAGCTGAAAATGGTGCCAGGAACATTTTATGTTGCCTGAAACCCTTTGTGGAAAACTCCCACAAACACAGACTCTGCTGAACTATCCTTTGCTTGATGGGAGGGAAAAAAGATGGGACTTTTAATTTTGACCTGGACTGTGGGAGAATTATCTGCAACTTTCACCTAATGTGGATGCCCAATTTCTGCAGATCAAAAATATTTGAGTGACTTTTTGGAACTGTTCCTTTCCAGGTTTTTGTATGGTTCATTTTGCTTTACTTGCACATCTTTGCGCCCCTGATTGCCTGATACTTATGCAGTTATTCACACCAGCACAAAGTGAGTCCAAAGTAAATGTAAAATGCTGCTAAATCAACACGGGATTTGCTCCGACCTGGCTGGGCTTACGAATGGGAGATGTGAATTAGGAGCGGCTCACAGTCTGGAAATGCGAGGTCGGAGGACCCGAGGGAATGTGTAGTCCCCAACGCCCAACACCTTCCCTTTCTGTTTCCAGCAGCTCCCGGGGCTTTGTGCCCGTCTCACGGGCTCGGGCCATCGGTGTGGTTTACTCGATGGCTGTTCGAGTGCTGCTCTGAAGGGAGCTGGTGCCAAACACCTCGGAGCGAGCACACAGCAATATCTGGGATGAAACTCATATCTGTTGCTTCGTGGAATTGCTGCTATAGATATTCTGGGTTTGGGTCAAAGTTTTCCCGTTTTTGCTTATTTTATGCCGCTTTTTTCTCCTTTTTAGTGACAAATGAAACCAAATGAAGACTCTTGTCTTTCGAAATAAATATCCAGACCGAATACCACATAAACTGCATATGGTGTGCATTACAGATTTATTTTCATGAGAGCTTGCAAAGAAAAACTGCTGAAGTCAGGGCAGACCCTCACTCATTAACCCACGATGCCAGGGCTGTCTATGGTGTTTTATGTACAGATTATTTGTGTTTCTTTTACAGGTCTTTGTGTCTTCCTCTGGCTTCCAGAACCAATATGTCATTTCACTATTCCCGGGGTGTGGAAGTGCTGTGGAGAGCTGATTGGCAATTTATTCTTCCCATCAGAGATGTCTTCCCTGATTGTGGCAAACACAAGAGGAGCGGAGCTGAGTGAACCCACGTCGGGTGTGACCCTGCCTCCCAAAATCTCTGCTGTCTTGCAGCGGGGGTAGAAAGAAGCCGGGATTGCGCTAAACGGGCAGATCCCGGTTCCTGTGGAACCTGAATGTCTCTGTGGAATGAATGCTGCCGCCGCAATGCCCGTTCCCCTCCCTCCGGCTAATTATCCCGTGTTTAACACCCAGACAAAAACCCCGCTGCACCTGCACCGCCTCGGGAAGCACAATGACGGCACAGCCAACAAAGCGGCGTGGCAGGGACCCCACCGCCATCCCTCGCAAGCCCTACTTAGAAAAAGGATAAGAGAGAAGGGGAGAAAGAAAAAAAAGAAAAAAGGAGGAGGAGATTCGCTCGCTTGGACTTTTTCACTATTGGAGAGAATGGGTGAAAGCCCCACAAAAGCGGCTTAATAAAGAGGAGAAGGAGAACAAGGCGAGAGGGGAAGTGCAGGGCAGGCTGAAAGGAAGGAGGGCTTTCCAGGTTGTATTGTTTCCTCCGCCCTCCAGAGATCCTTAGTCAGCGTCTCAAAAGCCGCCGATGACATCAAGTTGATTGGTTTTGCCGCAGCGTTAAAAGTAGGCTGGAGAATCAATGTGTCCCTCTTCCACACGGGAGCCACTTGTTAGGAGGACAAAACGGGTCTCATTCATGGCACTACAAAGCGGGGAGCTCTGCTTTGATGTGGTGGTGGATGGCCCCTTCACCTGTTCCTTTCCTTGGGAGGAGCTGGGCGAGGTATTTTTGTCTGCCTCTTCTTCCTAAAAATCGCTGCAGTTAAGCAATAGGTGAAGCTACTATTTTTTTTTTTGAAAAATACAAAAATTATCTAATGAGAAGAATATAAATAATTTTTTACGTTCCATCCAAAAGTGTGGACTTGTTTCTCCCTGGTCCATACACATATGAAAGGAAACCTTATGTAGAACCTGGTTTTTTTAATGGATGGGTCTTGTGATTATTTGGCTCAGTTTTAGGACACAGCTCTTAGAAAACACTGCTGCTTTGCCATAAGTAGTGGTTAAGTCACAGATGTGCCACGTGGGGAGATTTAGGCTCCCACGCTGCTGTGGGGCAGCTCAGGAGGAAGCAAAGTGGGGTGCATTGCTCACAGTCACCTGAGGGACAACCTGAACTGCTCCGATTTTCTGTGTGATAGATAAGCTGTGCTGCAGGAGGGAAACCAGAGAGGGCATGGTTAAATATCTTTCCTGAGATTGCTGAAAGAGTGAGTGTTGAGGATGGCCATAGATCTCAGGAGAATCTTACTTCCACACCACTGTGGCCGTATCTGTAGCCATCTTTTCTTGTTATTATCTGTACAGGGTGGAAATAATGGA
Organism: Dicrurus megarhynchus; assembly: GCA_013399195.1. Taxonomy (NCBI): domain Eukaryota; kingdom Metazoa; phylum Chordata; class Aves; order Passeriformes; family Dicruridae; genus Dicrurus; species Dicrurus megarhynchus. The sequence goes on along the minus strand of VXAD01011878.1, from coordinate 1,564,639 downwards.
GCCCACACAGCCCAGATGAGGTCCCAGGCCTGTTGTGCAAGGTATTTCTCCTCGGCTGAGTTAGCACTCCCTGACCCACAGTTTGGTGCAGAATTCCTGAGGGAGCTCTTACAGGACAGAGTCTGTTCCCTGTGAGTGAGCTCACTGATGTAAGGATGCACTGCTGTTCGTGCTTAGGAGGTCTGGGACACCCTGAGCACCCCCACATCACCTTCACAGCATCCCCAGGAATGCCAGGCATGGTGGACACGGGTGGTTTGTGCGTGACTGACCAGTCGTGGGGTGATGCTGTCCGTGGGCTCTGGCATCTGGGACTGCAGGGCAGCCAATTAGCAGATTGCTCATACCAGCAGCAGCACAGTCATTAAGGGCTTCAGGCATAACATGGCAGATCTCAAAACACGAGCAGAATACAATCAGGCTTTAGTAGGAGAGTGATCAGGAGGTCAGTCCCGACAAGAATCCCTAGGAGTCTAATATGCCGGACATAAATTAGTATCATTAGCTCAAACACCTCAAAAATGGGAAGTAAATTACTTCAGACACTCAAGACAGATGGTATCCACGCACCAGGCAGAGCCAGAGAGCCCATCTCTCAGGGCAATGCCAGTTCCTCCCTCTCCTGTGGGCTGGATAGCAGCAGGGAGATGGGACTGCTGCTTGATGCTGATGTGAATGCCCTGAACCTCCTGGAAAGCAGAGAAGGGAAGGGGCGAAGAAAAGCTATTTTCACCTGGGAACAGATAATTTTTCTGGAAGTACTGCTTCAGTTCATCCAGAACATGAGCAGCAGGGAGAAAAACTAGTTCAATAACCCAGTCTCCTGCTGCGTCCTCCTACAGTGATAAAATTATGGCTGGAAAATGTCTGTACTGTTTATTACTTTGAAGTCAAATGTGCACCGGTTATTTTCAGAAACGTGGTAGAAGAAACGCTTTCTGGCTGGCTCTGAGTTGCAAGGTCATGTGACGAATTTCCCTTTCCCTGTCCCCCTGCTTTTATACACACATGGAAATGCCAACATGGATATTTTCACGTGTGTATTAAAAGTAGACCAAAGTTTGATGCGCTGTTTGGAGATGTGTGGCACAGAAACAAGTCACAGAGGAGAGCAAGGGAGGAACACTTGCTGCTGCCTGCCAGCTTGGGTTTGCTCGGAGCTGCACAACCGAGCAAGACACGGCTCTGGAAGAAACAGGTGGATGCAGATCAAACCTTGTGAGCCTCTGGGTTTGACAGGGGGTTTAAAGCGTGTTCAGGGAGTAGCTGGAGGGGCTCAGCACAATGCTGACAGCTTCAAGTGGGGAGAGGATTCATGGCAAGGAGAGGGGAGAGGAAAGCTGGTTTCTTTGGTTTTCATGGCTACAAGGTTTAAGAGGGGCTGCAGCCTTGGGGGACTCCATGGAAGTGGTGGAGGAGAGGACACAGAAAACAACTGGGCCAGCCCTCTGCCTCGTACAACCACTTGAAAGTGTCCCAGGACATCAGCTCCAAACGGCCAGGCAAAGTAAATCCAGACTTGAAAGAAAGCACAAGGTTAAAGAAGATTATGGAGCTCTTTTGTTTCCTGCATGTCAGATTTCTGTTGTTTGCTTTCTGACCCTTGTGATTAGATAAAAGGGAAAAAGCCCTTGAAAAGGTGACTTAGGTGTAGCCAGGGCCGTGGAAATCAGAGGTGCTGTTCTCACCAGCGTGAGATACTGGACCTAGTGCTTAGCAGAGGGCACCAGGGACTGACCCCCCGCCTGCTGCCACCACCAGCAAGGCAGCTCTGCACGGGGCACCCCACAATTCCCACATCTCCACCTTTCCCCCAAAAAGCTGATGCTGTCCTGTCTGTGACACGGGGGCAAGGCTAATTGCCTGGCCCCAGTGCTAGGGAACAGCCACGAGCAAAGCTCCCCGGGAGCACTGCCTGCTCGTTACACTCATCATCATCATCCCTGCCTTTCCAAACGGGATGGATGGACAGCCACACGGCCTCGAGAGGATTTTGTGCACAGACCTGTGCGCTGATAGAGAGGAGAGCTGTAACGGGGAGGAGGGCAGGGCCTGGGGTTGTCTTGATTGAGTGTTAATGGGTCCCAACTGGGAGATAGGCTCAGCTGGGTGCCAATTACCCTAATTGATAAGAAGCTCTGATGGGAGCCTTGGAGGAAGCTGGCTCCTCACCGAACTTACTAAAGGGAGGCTGGAAAAGGAAATAGCTGTTGGTGGAAAGGGGGAAGGTTTTGGTTATTGATTTCTCTTTTTGTTGTTATTTGTTTGGTTTTTTGGTCATGATTTGGAAATGTGTTATGAGGCAAGTGGAAGAATTGAAAAATAGAACCAAGAGAGATGTGTTGTGGGTTGAGATTGCAATGAAACAAGCAAAAATACCCAGTAGAAAGTTTCCCAACAGCAGGAAAGGGGCTTGGCAGGGCTTCCTGATGGGTGTCTGCTTGTTCAACTACTTGTAAGGAAAAACCAGAGCTGCGTCTTTCTTCTTCTGCTTTCCCAACTCGTGGTGCTTTCCCAGGGAGCGTGTGGAAGCTCAGGCTGTGAGGAGATGGTGCCGTGGCTCTGGTTCCCCCCTTGCTGGGTGGCAGCTGTGAGATGCAGAGCTGTCTGCAGGGCTTGCAGGGGCTGGTGTGATGGAAGGTGGGGTCTTGGGGGGCTGCAGTAGGATATGGCTCATCCCTGTGTTAGGATGAGGGTGTCTCTCTGAGCTTGGGGTAGCTCTGTACTCGCTGCTGTATCAGGCTCTGTCAGTGTTGTGTGGGGAAAAGGGGTCAGGGAGAGCAGCTTTTTGTTCTGTGTCTCTGGGCCTGCTGGCAATGCTGATGTGAGTGATGGCTTTTGCCTGATGGTTTCCTTCCTCCTGGGACCTGGTTATTACCGTTGGAATAGATGGAAATGGGAACTTGTGGTTGTCTTGGAGTCAGAGTTAACCCTTTGTAAATAAGAAGGAAACTGAGGCACGGAGTGGTTCTGCACCAAATGCAGTCCAACGAGCTTAAATTAGTCTGCCAGGTAAATCTAGACTGCAAACACAAGCACATCTGGTGGTGAAGAATCTTTGCTGTTTGTTTTGCTGCTGGTTTTCTGGGAATACCTGAAACTTTGCCTGCCAAACTGCTCCGTGGCCCTGACTCTCTACTGAGAGCTGGTACCTTTAGTGTCTCAGTTAGAGCCCTTTAAATCCTTCCCACAAAGGGTTTTCCTTTCCTGTAGGAGGAAGGAGTGCAGCAGGCATTGTACAGCCTTGCTGCAGTGCCAGACACTGGTAATAACCTCATTAGAGGATCCCCTCTTCCTCTTTCTTCCTCTTTAGGACCATAAAGCACTTGCAGATGTGAAGGCAACTTCCAAGCAAGGCTCACCTGCTCTTTGCAGTGCTTGGGCTTGATGCAACTCCGGGGAGCTCTTTAGACAGCCCTGTAAAAGTATCAAAGGGATGACTGGATGCTTTTAAACCCTTGGATAGGGTTTTCTGGCCCAGGCTTTGTTAAAGCTTTGTTTTTCTATGATCAGCCAAGGTAGCTGGGCAGACCAAAGGTGGGGTTTACCCAGCACCCTGTCTCTGAGGCTGTGTTCTGTACTCATTAGTGCTGGCTCTGTGCATTGCACTGGTCAGTGAGGCTCCTGATCTGCATCATCTTTGCCACATGCAGGACTTGCCCTGGTTTTACCCTTGTGTGCTGAGGAAGCAGGCACAGAGGGAGTTGGTTGCTATTTAACACGACTCAGGCACCCAAGTTGTCAGAATTAGTCTGCCAATATTTTTTGGAGCTGGAAAAATGCATTTTTGTTAAAACAGTGCACAACACTATTTTGTTTTATTGTGTCTTCGAGCTATAACTGCACAACAAATTTTGGACTTAATGTGGCTTTTCTGAATCACAGCCTTAGATGATCAATATTAGAGGCTTTCAGAAAGAGGTTCAGAAGGGGGCAAGTAAGGAGTGATTCTCCTCATTTTATTCTCTCAGGTGCTGTTAACCAAACAATGCTGGCCATAACCATATGAATTTTATCTGTCTCTGCTGGTGAAAAAGGAAAAAGCACAACAGACATCAGGGAAAGCGGCACAGCCTCGTCCCCAAGTGTGTGCTGCTGAGTTATCAGCTTTTAAATTGCTGACGAATGACAAGCTCCTGTAATGATCTAGTTCAGAGGGTACCTTCTTGGAGAAACACAGGGATGCTCCTGGCAGGGTCATTACTGGAAGTCGTTAATCACTGATTTGATATTCAAAGCTGATGGCAAAGTCAAAGCAGGTCAGCATGCTAATGGCCATCAGCGGTGGCAACGACCAATTTCCACAGAATTATTGTCAGTGCAGGCAGCAATAAGCAGCTCAGAAAAGGCAATCTTTTATTTTTAAATGGGAGCCAGTATGGGGTGGGCTGTAGGGGCAGAATGAACTGCTGCCTGACAGGAGGCAGATTTGCTCCTAATTGGGAGAGGCGAGCAGTCAGGAGAAGTACGGCTGTAACTCCAGGGACAAGCAACATTTCCCAGCTGAGACCATCTGCTGTCATTTTTGACAGAGGAATTAAACAAGGTAATGCTTCTGGATAGCATGAGGGAGCTGGTGTGTGTCATGGGTGAGCATTAGTTGGGGGTGAGTCTGTCCTAGGGACTGGAGAGCAGCCCTGCCCGGTGTGGGAGATGGGCAGAGCTGTGTCTTGTCCAGTTTAAAGGTGGAAAATAAATGCTGGCGGTGCTTGAAATCATTGCTCAGCCCTTGGCTGGGAGCACACTGTCCAGGAAGAAAACAAAAACGTCCTTCTGTATGTACAGCTGTTTCTGGCAGCCCTAAAGACACCCCAGGAACAGCTGAGGCAGGTTTTGGTGTGTTTTCCCCTAGTCCCAAGTGCTGCTATTGAGGTGCCATCTGGAGCACCATTGCTGTGAACTGTCGGTGTGCCAACATGGACAATTTGTTTTTGTTTGCATCCCATAGTTTCCTGCTCTGTTAAAACAGCTGAGTCATTTTTCCACGGATGTGATTTTTTAAAAGTATTTTGGTATTTTGCTTTCTGTTTCAAACATCTTAGTGAGTGGCTTTCTGCCAGAAGTTTCCGTTTGCTTTTTTTTAAAGGAGAGCACTGGTTCTCACTGGGAGCCAGCGTGGTGCTGCCTGGGATGCTTCAGAGCAGCCATGGGTTCTTACTCCCCTGCTTGTGGGTGAGGGACTGTTGTGCTACTGGCTGTGAAAAATTGGAGCAAAAACTCTGTCCCTGACCTACAAACCTCCCTAACTCCATCCTGTTATCTCAGACATTTTTCCTTGGAAAAGAAAGATTCCAGCATCATGCTAGGCATTGCTCATGACTGAATTACTGACTTGATGTCTGTGAGTTCGAGAAATCTCAAAGTTATTTCTCTGCAAAAGCACATGTGGCGTGAGAACAATAGCTCTGGAAATGGAGAGAGAAGGACAAGCGCTGTTTGATCACCCTGACCTTTGCCAAAGGGGGGTTTCCATCTGGGAATGAGGCAGGAGCTTCCCCAGCCCTCACTTCTCTGCCCTTGTGCTCAAGTGGCCTTTAGCTGGTGCAAGTTTTACTGAAGTGGACACACATGTACTAGGAATTGGACTTGAAACCAGCAATAAATTTCATATAATACCTTTGCTGTCCCTGGCTTGGACCAGATTTGAACTACTGACCTGGAGATGAAAGTCACCATAGTCCCCTAATAGTCCCCTGAGGCGGGTGGGTGAGCAGCTTTCTTGCTGGTTGTGCTAAAAACCCATGGCCAGGCTGTTCCCTGCCTCCCTCAGGTTTAACCTTCTCCCAACCATCTTCCTTCTCCCCACCTCCTCCAGCTCTCTGCCTGCTGGGCAGGACCAGGATAAAAGGAAGAGCAATGAGAGCCATATGTGGAGCCTTTTAACCCCTCTGCTGTGGCCTGTGGTGAGCCTGGCTGGGGGTGAGTTGTGCAAATCCTGGGGTCCTCTGGGTTGTTTGAGCCTCCAGACGTGGCTTTCAGGGCACTGCATCAAGTGGAAATGTGTTTGCTGGGGAAGAAATGGGAGTGTTCAGGAGCAGGAGACCTGTAACTGGTATCCAGTTTCAGAGCACAAAGCTGCATCTGATTCCTCTCATCTTCATGTGATCCTCGTGCATCTTTACTCTGCTCTGGTCCCTTGCATCTCCCCATGTGGTGACAGTGACTGGTGGGATGTACTGGAAAGCAAATTCCCAGCATCTCTGGTGCTGCAAACACATGGAATTACCCTTTCCCATAGCCATCTATAATCCTCTTCCTGATGTAGACTAGGAAAGCCCCTCTGACCTTGCATCTTTCAGACAAGATGCAAGATCATCCATTTGCTTGTCCTTTGTGTTGCTGAGCCGTAAACCTGAAACTCCAGAAGCCAGTGTAAGACTGATGTGCCCTCGGGTGGGGAGGTAAATTGAGCATGGTTAAGTTTCACTCTGTAGCCAGAGGTTTATAGCTGAAGCTGTCTTGCCTCGAGGACCTTCAGAAACAGTGCTTGAAATGTATTTCTGAAAGGGGATTAGCCAAACCTGAAAGTATTCCTGAACAGCTCCACCTGAACGGAGCAGGCAGGGTGTGCCTGTCTCATGTCTCTCACCTTGTCTCTGGCCTGTCTCCTTGGCTCCTTTTGATGTCCCAGGGCTCCTGGTCTGGCCCTGACTTGGCTGTGATGCCCTGACTGGGATCTAGGCTGGGTAAGGAGCAAAACAGAAAACTCTTCCAGTCTGATGGCCAAGCACTGCGAATTATCCGTAGCTGCCATCCCGTTCCCAGCAATCTCCAGCAGCCACTGGGATGAGAAGTAACCCCTCAGCACTGGTGATTGGTCTTGTTCCCGCTTGCAGCAGAGGTGCCACAGTTTGGGCTGCATCCCCAGGGAGAGCTGGATCTGCACAGTGCCAAGTCTCGTCGCTGTGGTTGCGTAGTGGGGAGATGGGCTTCTCTGAGGTGTGCTTTACGAAGCCTAAAAGCTGTGTGAGAGGAAGGAAAAGCGAACTACGCCCTGCTAAAATATCCTGATTTGGTGCTACCCATGAAGTGCCTTGCTGTGGTCTGGTGAGCACCAAGAGGCGACAGGCGTGCTCTGGCAGCAGTGAGGTTTGTGCAGCAGAGAGCTCCTACCCTGGAATGCAAAGGATTTTATGGGCACTAATAAATTAAACCTCATGTGTTGACTCTAAAAATGTGGTGGTAATGAACCAGCCTGGATTTACAGATAAGGGGAGCAGGGCACAGAGTAATGTGCTTATTTCCCTGTGCTTGCAGGACCTTCCAGCAGTGTGGGTGGGATGACACCCAGGACTCCATCTCTCCTGCACAATGGGCTTTCCTTCAGGCTCTTGCTCCTTGTTACAGTGCACCCCAATATTCTCTTCCAAAATCCTCCCTCTGATTCTCGTCTAGCACTACATGGGGTACTTGTGACTAGTCTTGAATGGGTTCCTCAGAAAAAAAGGCTTGTTGTTAACCTGGCATTCTCTGTCCAGGAATGCATCACCGCTGGAGAAAAAAAAAAAAGTTCTGGAAATCAGAAAAATGCTGATGACTCCATAGGTCCCACTGTCTCTGTTTTCCAGGGCTGTGGCTGCTTGGCCATCCCCCTTTCGAGAGCTGGCTGCCAGATTAGTGACAGAGTTCCTGAGGAGGGGGAACACGTTTCTGCAGGTCCCACGCTGAGGAGCGCGCAGGCAGGCGGGAGCTCTGCAAGCCTTCCACAGCTCCTCGCCAGCTGACATGGAAACACGAGAGGCACCCTTGAGGCACCCTTTCCCCAGCGAATTTTTTTTTTTTTTTCCTCAGTCCTCTCCCTCTTTTGCAGACGTCTTAAGGACCTTGCTAAGTCTCGCATTCAGGCTCTTGGCCCTGACGAAGCAGAAGCTGCCTGCAGGCAGCTTTTGGACAGCTGGATGAAGACATCACTCGTCAAGCATCAGCCCTCTCCAGGTAACAAATCTCTTGCTCCTGCTTTGCAGGAATGTCTCAGTCACAGGCTCACACCTGAGGCTGTCAGCCTTCAAAGCCCCTCTCCCAGGCTGACCCCCTCCCTGCTCCTGGGACGAGGGAGGGTGAGTGGTGCACACACGTGCTGCTCTGGGGCTTGGCCCCGTGAGCCTGAGCGGGCTCCAGTCCCAGCCAAGCACCTCCCAGTTCACCCAGGGCTGTGGGGAGATCTCAGTGCAGGCCAGAAGGAATCTCGTCCTGTAGGAAGGGAAAAAGCTTCTGCTTCCACGTTGGAAAGGATCATTGGGATCCAGCACTGTCCCCCTCTGTGAGCTCCCTGCACACCCCTAACCCTTCCTGTCACCTCCCATCCACCCAGCTGGGATGTTCCACTCAGCCCCCACTGCTACCTCAGTCTTCTCCTCCCCGCTGCTGTATAACAATGAAATTAATAATAACAAGCGCTTTAATTTTTTTCCCCCTGGGGTCACAGACTGAAATGGGAGCTCACGAGAAAGGATTTATGTGAATGCGAAGGACGTTAGTTCAGGAGGTTGGTCCTGCTCAGTGAATTAGTGTCCCTTAGTGTCTCGCTACAGGGAGGCGATGAGATGACACCTTGATCATCCTGCTGTCATATAGGAGAAAAATGAGTGTATTTGGAGCAGGAGTGAAGGCTGATAGTCCTGGGAGGGACTATGCCTTCCCTGCACTGCTTGGCAGCAGGAGATGGGGCCAGCTATGGAGGCTGTGACTGAACTGCCTGTTCAGATACAGGTTTGGGGTGTAGGTCCATGTCCAGTGAATTTTGGCTAGTGTGCTCCCTAAGGGATCAGGCAGCAAGGTCATATTCCCCTGGTGCAACACCATGAATGTGGTAACAAGGAGAGCATTTTGCCTTAGAAATCGTGTTGCAGAGGATATGATGACCTTGTTCTGCTTTCTGGGTCTCCATAGGACTTTTGGATTGTGTAGTGTGAAAAGCAAACTTTGAGTACTGCATCTGCCTCGTGTGCTGGGCTGTGCACAGGGAATGGGGTCTTTGTAGCACTGTAATGTTCTTTCGCTAGGGAAGCCTCTCCTAGGACCAACAGGAAATATTTCTGCAGTCTTTGCCATGTGTCCCAAAGCATGAATTGCCTCCAGCACATGGGGAGGGTGCTGAAAATAGCAGCATCCAGACCTTCTTTAGGGAAAAAAAAAAAAAAATATA
>VXAD01011878.1:1531170-1553612 GCA_013399195.1 Dicrurus megarhynchus | reverse complement strand
TTTTTTTTTTTTTTCCCCTGCAGCCCTGGGAAAAGGTGGTATGATGGAAAGGCACTCTGCACTGATCTGAGGAACGCTGCAGCTTCTCCTGGGGTTTGGCAGCAAAGATCTCCCATGAGATCTCCTGAGGCTGAAGGTCTTCTGGGGTGTGCACACTTGCTGAGTGAGATTTGGCTCCACACACCAAGATATTGGGGCTTTTGCTGAAGAACTTTGTTGTTGTTGGAATTAGCCAGGAGGATCCCAGCGTAGTTTGGAAAACAGGGTGGGAAGCTTAGAACGAGTACTGGAGGGCTCCAGGGGGATGACAAAGTGGCCGGGTTCCTTGGCTGGGTGGGGAGAGCAGCCAGGGAACCTGGGGTTGAGTCAGAGGTTTCCATCTGTGTAAGGGTTGGCCAGAGGTGAGCTTGAAGTCACTGCTCGGCCAAATGTCCTTGCTGCACTGGTCACTGAAAGACCTGGGCGTGCCAAAAGTTTGCTGTGCTCTGCAGCGCTTCCTCCTGGAAGGCTTTGAGGAAAAAAGCTTAATTTATTTTTTGTTACCAGGGAATTTCCTGCGCTGCACCTGTGCGGGCTGGAAACAAGTGAGTGGTGGCAAGTTTGTTTGGATGAGAGGGTGCTGGAGTGGGTGGAGGAAAGGGGATGAGACCTCTTGGCTGAGACTCCAGAGACCATGCCTGTATGTTTCAAACCCAGAACTCTGCTAATCCTGTGCTAAACCTCTGGAATCAAGGAGGTTTTGAAGGCAACGTTATGGATGGTAAAAAGGGGTGGACACATTGCTCAAGCAATCGAATCTGAAAAACTATCCAAGGACAACAGCACTGTGAATTGGCAGGAGAGCCCTGATCCCTTGGTGCCAGGTATGGTTACAGGGAGGAGCCGAGTGCCTTTGTCTTTATTCCATGTTTATTATGTGCCTAATGAGCTCTGGTTTTGCTTTTAATTGAAGCCAGCCCTTCTTCCCTCAGTCCTCCCCAATAATTAATGATCAACACCATAATCCAACCTGACTGCCCGACAGACAAGGAGTGCTCTACAACTGTGGCCTTTTAAACAGGCTCCTTATTAAACATTCTTTCTGGATAAACAAGAGGGGAGGCGAGGCTGCTGGGTAATATATTTCCCAAACACTCCAGAGTTGCCAAAGCCCTGGACCAAAGTGTGTGCGCTCAGAGCTCTGAGAGTCGTTTGTCAGTGGCTTTACTGACAGATGCTCCTAATTGTGTGCACCTTTCTCTGAGGGGTGGGTCATGGGCTGCTGAGAGCAGCAAGAGGTTCCAGAGTAACTCTGAGCAGTAGGTGGACATGATTATTGCAAGAAGCCCTAAATTTGTGATGTTCTTGGAGGAGCCAGGTTCCTGGGATACAGCCATCACCTTGCCTCCCTTATTAAAGATTGGACTTAATGATCTTAAAGGTCTTTTCCAACTTCAGTGATTCTATTTAGGCAGGTGCTGGAGGATCCAACCTGATGATGTTGCAGGATAAAGGCTTATGTGCTGTGGGCTGGGACTGTACAAGCATCCCCTTCCCTGGAGGAAGGACCTTCCCAGTCCTGCTCCAACTTGACTAGATGGGGTCTTTCCCTGGATTTGTTTCAATTCTGATTATAATGATGGATTTCAGACTTCTGTAGATACTACAGCTGGTTCCAGGAAAGTATTTCATGGCTGTGGCTGCTGATGGAGACCTGGGTATGGTGACCCCACTATGTCTCACTAGGATTGCAGGAGTTATTCTTCTCCAAGGTGCAGGGCTGCTGCTGGAAATCATGCAGCTGAGCACTGAAGGGTGGCTGTTGTCAGCTAGGAGCTGGAGTGAGACTTTCCTATTTATTTTACTTAAAGACACAATCAGATGGGAATAACTCTTGATCATTAACAAAATCTCTCTGCGTTTGGAGCCAGAGACCTGCAGGTCAAAGGCTTTGTGGCCTCTTCAGTCCCTGGAGAACTGAGGCTATCGAATGCCAGGTATACCTGGCAGTCTGTGACTGCTGCTTTGGGAGCCAAGTGTGCAGCTCCTGCGTGTCCCCTCATTGGCACACTTCAGCTTTTCCCTGTTTTCTTGAGGCTAACAAAGTGGGATGGGAACCAGCAAAGCCTGCAGCTTGTGATGCATCAGAGCAGGTTCTTTCCTCACCTTCTTCCCAAATTGTTGTGGCTTGTGTAAAGCTCTACCTCATGGTGGATCAGCCCATCGCCTCCTGCAATCCCTCTTGGAGATCATCTCCTGAAATACAGGCCATGGATCCTCAGCATTCACTGCCAGCCTTTTTCTTGTGTAGCTCCTACCTATGAACCTGTGATTTTGTGCCTTGAGGTGATACCATGCCCAAAGGGAGAAGGTAAGTGAGGCAGAATTTGTATTTGATTCCATTTTTTGGCTGGATGGTGTGATGTCATGAGCAGTAGGTGTTGTGTCCACACTGCTGCTTCCAGCAGCAGCTCTAGGATCACTCTGTTTCCCAGAGAAGTGGCTCTTTATTTCTCCTATGGACTCCTGGTGTTTGTTCATTACTAATCTAAAAATAAACAGCATCTTGCTTGGAAGCAAGTCTTTGCCAGCTGATTATGGGGAACCTAAAATATACTGAACTCTGATTCATCAGGGCATGATAAGATTTGATCCTTTTATAACTGGTATGTGGAGGACTGCTTTATAAATAATAATAATATCATGTGATTAATATGACACAGAAGTTATAATTAATAGCAACATCCCTTGTGATGGGAAGGGTGAATGAAGCCAGACACCTTTCCCACCCCCTCTGAAACATGTTGAGGCAATAAAGCAAGTGTTAAAAGTACACCTGGCACGGCACTGCATTTAACAAATGCTGCAGAACGAATCACAAATAAAAATACAAGCTGCCATTGATGAACAAATTGGGGTAATGATAATAAGCAAGTGACCTCAGCTGCAGTGGATGGCACTGTGCAAATACACATAATTATGGAAGTGATTTGCTTAGCATTGATGGTGTCTGTTATGAGGTAAAATCATCCTGGAGCACTGTGGGAAGGTCCATGCAAAGCACGACAGGGCCAGCACTTGCTCCCTTGATTTAGAGCCTCGCTGAGCTTTGGATAGTCCCTGCAACTGCTCAGCCTCTGGGGGCCTGGAATGGTCTCTGCTACCTGCATCTTCCACATGTTTGCTGAAACCAAGGCAGAGAGAACTCCCAGCTCCAGGGATCACCAGACTAGGCAAATATATGCTTGCATTTATTTGGTTTAAACAAAACCAACCACCTCATACCAACCTCAGTATATGTTTGTTCATTTGTTCCAGTGTTAGCAGGACCCAAATGTATTGTTTTCAAAACATCCTTGGTTCTCTCCGGCAGTGTTACTGCTTCCAAATATGTTCTGTGCCCCCGCTCAGCAGTAGGTAGTTATTTAAAACAATACATTTCTCTTCTGTGCAGTGCTTTCTCAGAGGTCTTGGCTTGCTCAAGCTTTAACTAGGCTTTAGCATGCAAATTTCATGTGTCATTGTGGCATACTTAGGAATAATTAATATAGAGGGGTTACTTGTAAATTGGTGCTGGGGACATATTTGAGGCCAACCCCAGCAGTGGTTTTCCTTTAAATGCTCAAACTGATGACAGATTTGATGTGAGAGTGTCAAGTGACATTTACTGGTGGGAGGAGGCCAGGAGTATTTGTATTTTGCATGTGTGTGGTGGGAGGTTTTTAGTTTTGGGGTTTTTTTTCCCCCTCTTCACTTTTTTCTGTTCCCAAATTTTGCAGCTGTGCTTTGATTTACATGAAGCGGACAAAGCTGCAAGTTTACAGTGTTCCAGTTCCTTCCTTCATCAGGGACCAGGATGGCAATTCCAGCAACCCCTTGGGAAAGGGGCTGGGATATTGTACGTGTGACACGAAGGCAGATGAACTTATCAAATCTTGGCTAAGATACGGCAAATATCGATGTGTCTGCTACAGCATGAAGCCTCTGTTAAACTTGTCACAGAAGGCTGGAAATACCTTGGGGGTGCAAGAGTCAGCTCTGTTGCTATCCACAAAAGCTGGCTGACCCTTGTTCACTGCAGTCCCCTTCTGGAAGCACAGTGTAAAATATTTGTGATTTTTTTTTTTCTTGTAAAATGTAAAAAAAATTTGGAAAGCAGCAAATTCCCTTTTAAACCTGGAAGGATAGGCAAGCCCTCCTGTTTTGGGATGTAAATGGGCTTGTTACAGAAAAGGATTGGGAGCAAACCTTCCCTGAAACAGCTGGGGCTGATCCCCATCAGAGTCAGGATGCAGGATCAGGTGGTCAGCTCTCCTGGGACAATTCTATTTTTTATTTACATGAAAACACACTTTTAGTTGGGAAAAAAAGCCTGTAGCCAATTCTGCTGTGAAGAAATATAACAAAAATGAAAAACTCCTCATTTCTGAGAAGCTCCCTGCCTGTTTGAATGCTGTATCAATAGGAATATCAAATAAGGAGTAAGGACATCAAGAAGGGAAAGCATCAGCTCTTTTTTGGCTTTCAGGGACCAGCAGAAATACGGAGGAAAAATTCTGGTAGTTGATATGTTGACCGGTTTTCATTATAACTTCAGTGCTTCTTTCAGCTGAAAGAGAAGATATGATATGTCTTGATTAAATGAAATGTCATCTCACTGTTGAATTAATTACGTAGAACATGGGCAAGGACTTGGTATTGTATTAATTTGGCTGCTCCAGAGAAAACATCAATAGGCTGTTTGTGGATGACAACTTCATACTCTGTCAGCTTTTGCCTAGGATCTCACAGCTCCTTAACACAAAAGTTCTGGTGTGTTAAGCTTGGAAGAGGCAGTGAAATCATTAAAATTTCCCATTTTGTACAAGCTTAGAGCAGCACTAAGAAAACTTGCAGGCTTTTCCTCTGCACTTCAAAGCAATGGGAGTTTGTTACCCAGAGGTGTGGAGGACTGGACTTTAAATAAACCACTGAAAGCGTTTCTGGTCCCTACCAACTTGCACAGGATTGGCCTCAGAGATGGAAAGAGAAGACCAGATTTCCGTGTTATTCAGTACTGAAGATTTAAAATGAGTATTGAGTTGTTCCCTGCCTGGTGGCTGATTAAGACCTGGCCACAGCCAGGGGCTGGCAAAGATCTAGATCAGTTTTACAAGCAGAGATTGACTCAAGTGAGTTGTCACAATCTGCTTTTCTGGGAAAAGGCAATTAAAAGTCAGGAAGTTCTGATGTGAAAATTATTTTGGCAGATATGCTCTTTTTTTAACAGTTTATGCATGCAAAAGCAATGGTGAAGATAAGGTGATAGGAAAGGTGAATCAAAGCAAAAGCCTCTTTGTGTGGGGTCATGTTTTGTTTCAGAGACGTGCTTAAAGAAAATTTAAAGATGTTCCCTGGATTTGCCACCACAGTTAACAGGTAATTTCAGGCTCGAGGAGAGGATTACTGGAACTCTGTGAAAGGGCTTAAAACCTGCCTTTATGAAAGACCCCATGGGCAGAGGTACAATGACTGCTCTACCCACAACATCCCCGCCCTGAGCTGGTTTACACTTGGGGCAAGGCAGGATAATAGTGGTGGTTCACTGCCTGCTCACCCCTTCACCCTCCCATAGAGATGGCTAAAAAGGTTCTGTTCTGTAGCGAAGTGCAGAGCCCTCCCCTCCAGGTATTGTCTCCAATCTCAGCCGTCGTTACTGGCAGTCGCTGTGGGAGGCTTTACAGCACAGACGTCGTTTTATGGTTATTATTTATTTTTATGGTTCATTGGATCAAGGCCCCCCAATTTGCTTCATAGCTCTCCAATGTCAACAATTATCAGGCAGCTGCTAATTGGGGCTGGATCAGAAAATCAGCAGCTTCCTATCGCTGAAAATCTCTGTGGGTGACATTTCTGACACCTCCAAAATCAATGGCAACAAGCCCAACGACTCTGAGAAAACCAGGAACATATCCTGCTCTCCCAACCCATCTGCAGTGACAGGTCTGCTAACTCGGAATGAAACCTGATTTCCACACTGATAAAAGCTAATGAAGCATGGAGGAGCATCATTAAGCAGTTTTTGCATTAGAGACTGGGTGCAAGGAGGGATCCATTGGGTTTTTTGTTAGTAGTTGTATAACTGAGTGAGACTCTTCTGGAGAATTCAACCTTTGGATAAGGATGAGAGAAAAGGAGAGACAGACAAAAGATTGAAGGGAGAAGAAATAATGATGATGTCCTTAGAAGAAAAAGGAAAAGGGTAAAAGGATTAACTTTTTGGACAACATTTCTTAAATTTCAAATTCTTGCAAAAGTAGCAAAAACTGGAATATAAAATGTAGACTAGCCATAATCTGGTTCCAAACATCTACCCCCTCAACGACCAAAAACAAAGGTCAGACATAATTTTTGCTCTCAAAACTTTAAGATTTTTAAGTTTTGGTTGAGTTTAAACCTTCAAGTGAAGTTAACCTTTTAAGCTAAATTTACTTTTCTATGCATTTTCTATGACGCAAAATTTAAAAAACCAGCATTTTCCACCGGCTCTAATAGTGGCAGAGATCAAAATGTGCTCCATGATCCTTGCTGTCCTTGGTGCCACCTGTCCCATGGCTTCCGGGTGGCAGATCCTGCAAACCTCGTGACAGCTGTAGTGTAGGAGGGGCAGGAGCTGGATACATCCAACCTGTTTATTCCACAGGCTTGGATAGCAGGTCACGGGCATTTCTCTGAGCTGAGCAAACAATTGACATATGTGCACTGAGAACAATTAAAAAATGTGCACTTGATCAATTTTAAATAATAAGACACTGATGTTTTGTGCTGTTTTTCTGAGAAACCACTAAATCCGTCGTGCTCTGCTCACGTGCCGTGCAGGGAATTTGCAACTCCCCCCCAAGCTGATTCCCCAGCCCTGTATTTCACCTTCCTTTTGATGGCTCTGTCATTTCAACCCTTCAGATAATAGGCCATTATTCTCAGAGTTGCTATTATATCTTATTAATAGGAGGGGGGAGAGTTGTTGTCACAAACTCTGAAAGATTTGTGCTTGGAGCACTCACAGCTCTTGAAAAGGGCAATTCATTCAGCTGCCTTGCTTGATGGGTGTAGATCTCTTCTCTTCCCCTACTTTTCCAGGTCCTACCAGCCTTGGTGAGCCATGGGGACAGGTCCCCTCCCAGGCTGGTGGCAGGACCAGCAGTTTGGTCTCCCAGGAGTTATCCAGAGTGGGATCACTGCCAGCTGCAGTGGTGGGGATGGAGGCTGGGTTAGTGCTGGTGGCTGCAGCCCAGAGGAGCTGAGTTCTCCTCTGCATCTGTGCATGTGGGTGTGTGTACACGTACAGACAGCCAGAACAAGCCTGTTCCTGTTTGGGAGATCAGTGTCAAAAGTGTATTTTGTAAGAGCTGGCCGGGCTCCTGTTTCCACATTACTAACCAAAAGCAGTTAGATGTTTTTTTGGGTGCCTCTGCTTTTCCAAATCCCTTCGTGGCTCTGTCTCTCCCTTTAGAAATGGAAAGGACATGCTCCAGAGCCTCCGTGGAGGTATGTCAGCAGCTCATCCCAGTTTGGTGCGGCTGGGTGTCACATAATAGGGTGAACAAGGTGTGACTGCAGCAAGAAGGGAAGGAAAAACCTGTGCTGGGGGGTGGGGACCAGCTTGCAGAAAGGTTTCTGCTCCCCTGGTGCTCACAAGAAAGGGATGAGTACAGACACGTTGGATCCAGCTGTGTCTCTCTCTTTGTACAAATTGTACCTTCTCCAGCCCTTCAGAAACATAGGACAAGGATGGGTTTTTTTTTCCACCCTGAAGTGCCTAAACACCTGAGGCTGAAAATTCTCTTCTGTCCCCTGCCTCTCCTTTTTCTCCTTCATTCATTATCCTTGGTGGGGGCTCAGCTGCTGATTGCGGTGTCCTGCATGTGTCCATCATTGCCTGGTGAAAAGCATCTTCTGGGGGTATTTTAAACACTGTTATACAGCTGGGAGGGGCAAAAAACTAAGGTGTGTTGGAGGAAAGTGGCTTTGTGTCAGAGCTGGTCTGCCTCTGCTAGCAAGAGAGAGGAAGGGGAAAGGAAGGGGAGTGTGGCTTGCTCCAGTCTGTGCATTAACCCATCCTGCTGCCTCTGGAGTCATAGCATCTGGAGAGAGTGGGACGCAGACAGCAAGAGGTGGCCCTGAGGGCAAATAAGACACCTGTGGTGGGAATCTGCTTTTAGTTACTAGCCATTGCCTGACTGGTTTGGGTTTTTTCTTGTCTTAGACATATTTTTTCTCCAGCTCACTTTTCTGTCAGACCCAGAACAAATGGTGTTTCATCTGCAGATACAGCCCACAGCTGGGATAAATGTATGCATTCCTGCACCTTTGACTAGCTTTAGGTATTTGTCTGGGGGAGCAAAAGTGCTTCCATGTTCTTGGATACGGGTCGTGCGTTTTAAGCAAAGGAGGAATATAAATTCATAGCTACCTATTACAGCAGCAGCAGCTGGTCTTATCAGACTTGCTTGTATCCTAAATGGTCTGTTGCAGTCACCAAGCTGCTGGTTTAGAGTCTGAAAGAGGATGCTGCAGTGTGGTCTGTGGCAGCAGGAACATGGCTGGGCTGTATGAATCCCCCATGGCCAAGCTCTGGGGTGGTGGGTGCTGGAAAATTCCTGTCCCGGCACCCAGTCTGTGCTCTGAGCGACAGGGGGTTCAGCCTTTACCATATGGTGAAGTGGGGGAATCACCACCCCTGGAAATGTGCAAAAACCATGGAGATGTGGTGCTTGGGAATGCGGGTGAGTGGTGAACGTGGCAGCGCTGGGTCAATGGTTGGACTTGATGATCCTGGAGGTCTTTTCCAGCCTAAATGATTCCATGATTATTAATGCAAAGGCTTCACTGTCATAAACCAACACTGACAAATTGATATCTGATATGGAAGGATTTGAAGATGATCTTTCCTAGAAGAAACTCTCCCAAACATCATTACTGACGGAGTTGGAAATAGAAATGGGATTTCTTGACTCCCTGTTCAATCTGCAACCAACAGATTCAGCTGTTGAAAGAAATCAATTGGGAAGTCAGTGGGTGCTTTGATATTTTAGCTGTTCATTTTCAGTGTTTTTTGTCCTTTTAAATCATGAACTTCAAAAATTCCTGGTTGGCTACGAACGGTATGGTCTGGTTTTCAAAGCTGCTGAGCTGTTAAGAACATTTTGAAAATTAGAATAAGGATGTTGGATGCCCAAATATATCCTCAGGAGCCCAGGTTTAAGCATCTGGGTTTGCATACTTTGTTTTTATTATCTGCACCTTTAAAAAGAGGAAATCAATTACCATTGCTGCTCACCACTATCATTAATCCAAGCAATATGAAGATAGTTTGTTATGAATCAGTCAATTAATTCTGTTTGTTAATTCACTCTGTTGCAAAATATCAGGCTAAAGAAATTTTCTATACATTAACATAATTAATCTTAATTTGTTACTGCTGTTTTCTCAGTAACCCACGGGCATCAGAATTCAGATTTTTTTTTTCCATTTTCTCTGGTTAAGTCCAATTCTTATGCAGATTCTTCTGTCTCTCTGCAGATTCTTCAATTTTTAAGATCCCATCACTTCTAGGGGTGAGATTCAAATGCCTTTTTTGGGGAGAGCTGGTTTGCATCCTGAACTCAGGAGCAAGTGTTGCAGGTTCCAATTTGCAAAAAAGGAATTGCTGATACTAATTATTTTTGTTGCCTGTTTATCTCTTGGTAGTTCCTACAATCCAATTAAAATGATTGCTGTTCCTTGCAGGTGGCATGGACCGTCATTTGGATTTCAGGAGACATAAACAACAGCAGCAGCTTGTGAAGACAACGCTTCTGTGAAGGGTAAACTCACTTTTGAAAATTCACCATGAAATTCACTTTTGTTCCAAAAAATAAAATGAAAAGAAATGCAGAGACTGTGGAGCGATCACAAGCCTCCAGCAGTGAAGATTTAAGATGGTAAATACTGTAAACCTTTTAATAACCCTTATATCATGACTTCATTTTAAAGAAATTGAATGAATTACGTCTTGAATTACCAGTAATTTGTGAGAAAGCTGTCAAGAGAGAGCACATCTAAAAAACGTGCTTTTAGAAAAAACAAACTGTGCTTTAGAAAAAATACAGAAATTTTTTTTTTTTTTTTAAATCACCATCCACTTTCAAATGGTTCCCTGAAAAAATGATCTTTAAATGGCTGAGGGCAATTGGCATAATTATTTAAAGTCGGGCTGGAGGGCTGCAGGCTGCATGTGGGTCCTAGCAGTGAAATGAGAGGTAACGGAGAGGCTGAGCTATAAGACAGAGATTGCTCTAATGAAAGGCATCACGGTGACACTGCATGAACTTAATATTTAGCCAGTGACGTTTACACTCCACAAGAACCCAAGGGAGGCAATTAGGAGGGCTGGGGAAGGAGGGAATAATTTTACCTGTCAGGTTTGTAAGTGGGCAGCTCTGTGAGTGTGTGAATACTTGTGTGTGTGTGTGAAATATCCAGAAACTAATGAAACAGAGAGGCTTGCCGGGGACTGTCAAGCCTGTGGTTAGAGGTGGGGAAGGAGCTCTTTCCAAACCCACAAGATTTATTTCTGGAACTGGTGGGTAGGTGGGAGGCACAGTTAGCAGGCTTTACCCTTCGGGGCTTTCATCTGCTTTAAATTCAGTTGAAAATATTGCCAATTGTAGCAGCAGGCAGGCAAGGTACCTGTGAACATCTTACAGGTGACTTCATTACATTTTTATTCAAAATTTTTTCTCTGATTTTTTTTCTGCCCCTCGGTTTCTCAGGGTGTGACTAAGGAGCCCTAGGTAGGGAAGGCTCCAAATTCAGTGCTTGCAGTTCACGGGCCTCCCAATGGTGCAGTACTGCCCAGAATTAACCTGGCAAACCAGAGCTTTCCTTTTGGGATGGAAAATTAAACGGTGCTAAGCTGGTGTTAAGAGCTGTACAAAAATGGTCCTTGCTCCAGGAGCTTGCTGATACCAGAACTGGTGCAGTGAACGCAATGTTCCTGTGCTCACAGGAAGGTTTGGCTGAAGTCTGATCTCAGCTTTGTGATCAGCTTGGTCTTCAGTGAGTGATGAACCCTAAATCTTTCGTCTCATTGTTTTTGGGAGGTGTGGATCTACAGTGTTATATATCCAGGGCAGATAAAGCTGATGAGTGTCACCAAAACTCCAAATCCAGAGTCCTTTTTATTGTCAAATTCTTAATGATTTTTCATTTGGATGTGTGGGGGTGATATACATTTTTTTATTCCCCCTCTCCAGACAAACCCTTCACCCTATTTCCGTGCTCACTTGAGGCATGTCTGTGTTCCTTGCTGTGGCTGAGGGCACTGGGGACAGGACCTTGGACATAAACAAGATTTCAAACAGCCTGAACCATCCGAGGTCCCTCCCTGATTGTTCCTAGGACAAACCCCTGCTGCAGGCACTGGGAGGGATTTCAAAGTAGCGGCCAAACATCTCAGGAACTTGGTTCTGGTGCCCTGAACCAAACAGCAGTGATGGGTCCAGGTGTCACTGCTGCTCCTCAGCACCCATGTAGGCACCTGCCCTGCCTCTGCCTGCCAGAAATTATTGTCCAAAACCAGTTCATAGAATCATAGAATATCCTGAGTGGGAAGGGACCCACAAGCTGTTGGGGTGAATACGTGGATCAACTGCTGCAGCAAAGCAAATCCTCAAGCAGTGCTTTGAGCTAACACACTTCTGTGGCTCTGGGGCAGTTATTTTGGGGGGAATATATATGAACTAGAGCTTGAAAACTTGGCTTGAGCCGAGGGCAGAGAAGACGCCTCACTTAGCCTGAGGAATGCTTTTGACAGAGACACGTTGTCGCCACATCTCTTGGCTGGGAATAAGTTGTACCTTTCCTGCAAATGGAAATATTTCTCTGAAGTCCAACAGCTGCAGGAACAGCAACTTGTCTCTTGATCACGTTTGCAGTTTTAAAACCCATTTCTAGTCCAGCAGCGAGGAGAAAACCCAAAGCTCATTCAAATGAGCTTTTTAATGGAAAAAGTCACATTAAAGCTAAACCCATTTAATGATCTTTTCTGAGTCATGACTTTTTAAAGGCTGGGGGCTGAGGCTGCAGTTAACATTGCCTTAGCAATGCTCAGTACTTATCTGTGAGTAGAAAGGTAATGGTGGGGAAGGGCTTGTGGTGTTCTTTTTCTAAGGGCCTGATCATTTAGCTATCTAATTTGGGAAGCAGGACTATCTCTGGCTGACTCTTATCACCCTTTCAGCAAGGCAGATAGCAGCCAGCACATTACTCACTGTTACCCCGTGGATATCTGGTGTCTGAGTATGTGTTACAAAACGTGGCAGCCAGAGCAGTGAAACCTCTCAGCGCTGGGCACAGGGAGGTGACTTCAGCCCCATGTGGTAGGAGGTGGATGGATTCGTCCTCTGGACTTGTCCTCACCCCCTGAGAGAGCCTTGGTGGCTCTGCTCTGTTGTCACTCAGTTACTTCTCCTGGGGATTGAAGGTTGGGGAGGGGATATACTGTGATATAGGAAACTTTCCTAACTCGCTTTATAACTGCAATAATAATAATGGGCAACTTTATTTATAGTTAGAGAAGAACTTTCATTTTTTTCCTATCTCCTGCTGTCTTCTCCCTGACAGCTGGTTGTGAGGCACCAGGGAGGGATTTAACCTCTTACTGGTACTTTGCAGCTTTGTCTTCCCCACAGGGCTTCAACGTGGGTAGCTTGCGTGGGAATTTTTTTGTTTTCTCTTTTGCAGATGGAAAATAGAGACATGCAGTTCGGAGGTGTTTGTTGGGAGTCTTCTGACTTGAAACAAAACCCTCAAACTGCTCTAAAATATTTTTTGGCAAGTTCTCTCCATGCCTTCTGATGGACCTTGTGGATTTTCGGATGCTTGTGATGTATAAAAGTAAAAATGGTCACTGCAGAGGTTGGAGATCCATGGGTAGAGGCACAAGGGTTGGTAGGAAGGAGGCCCAGGTTGCACTTGCTCGTTGTGAGGTGTGACACATCCCACACCGACCAGGGCGACTGAGAAGCACCTGTGGCTTTGCTTCATCATCTGTCCCAGTGCAAACTGGCCCTTTAACAGGAACCCACTGGCATGTGTGTGGAGGGGAGCAGAGACAGAAAGGAAGTAATATTGAGTCACAGCAGTCAAGAAGGATCAAAGATTGGCTATTTTTGACACACAAAAGGGTAAGTGATGCTGAACTCTCTCCAGACTGATTCCAGCTGAACACAAAGCATTTTAACCTCTTAATCCTCACTTCTGAGTTATAGCCCAGACACTGAGGGCTTTGTGGCTTTTTGGAGATTCTCTGCTGCGTGTGACCCTCGTCCCAAGCAAATAACACACACCCCTGGCTGCTGCACAGCGTGTGTCGAGTGTTGAGCGTGGTGTTAATCCTGCAAGCTCTGGGTTTTTGCCTCCCTCACTGACCATAAGTGGAATTCATGGAAATTCTTACTGAGAAAAGCAACCAGGTTGGATGAGGCTTGGAGCAACCTGGTCTAGTGGAAAGTGTCCCTGCCCATGGCAGAGGGGTTGGAACAAGATAATCTTTAAGGCCACATCCAACCCAAACCACTCTGTGATCTATGAACTGTGGATGTAATACTCATTTCCCATTTTGATTTGTGGAAGTGGAACCCCGGGTTCACCTCTCTGTCCTGATGATAGCCCTAACCTCCCTGAGTTTCCCCTCAGAGAAGCTGCTCCTGGGCTCCTTTGCCATCTTCCCACCTTGGCCATTCATTCACTTATCCCCTCACCAAATCCTGAAAGGTTCCTTCATGCTTCCCAGCACGTGAACTGGTGTTCTCTATGGATCCATATCCACTGACTGTAGATATGGAAGCACTATTTTGGTTTGAGCCTTGTTTGTATTATTTTTGGTTTGCATATTTGGGCTTGACATAAAACCCAGCAGAGAGACTCTTACTTAGCCAAGGCCATTTCTGCATTCACTGCAGATGAGCGTGGTGCTCCAGGGAACCAGTTTTATTCCAGGCTTTGCCAGCGATTCATTTCTGGATGCTGCCTGTGTGATTCCCTCTGGGCCTCAGTTTCCTGTTCTGTAAAATTGAGATAATACCCTTTCATGGCACAGGGCTGCTTTGAAGCCTTTACAAAATTACTCTGATGTGTTTGGATGAAAGTTTCTATAAAGCAGATTTTAAAAAGCATGCAGCTCTCATTGAGAGGTTTGTGTGGAGTGATCAGGACCCCAGAATTACTTCCCAGGATGAATGTGTCTGTGTTGAACCCTCAGACAATGCTGAACACTGAAACAATATTCATGTAACTCTTCTAAAAGCATCCACTGTTGGTGCCCATGGCAGGGTTTGCTGCTATTCATTCTTTTTGTTTATTTTATGTAAATCCTTTTTCCTTCTCATTGAAAACACAAACAAAACAAAACAAAAAAAAAGGGATGACCAAAAAAAAAAAAAAATTTTGCTCTCTAGGCCCCATAAAATTGAATCATCTTGAAGAAGTTTTTAGCAGGACCAACCCTCTCTGCCTATCTGTGTGATTTCAAAAGAAACTCTCTTCTTTCTCCTGACTGTCATAATATGGGCAGAAAAAATACCCTGAAAGCAGAAATGAAAGAGATGCAGAATTTTTGTCTCCTCGCCTTTCTCGCTCCAGTCCCTTTATGTGCTCTCCCACCGCCCCCTCCTCCATCGCCCTCCCTCCTGCTCTGCCTCAGTTCCCATTGAAATGTCAAATGCAGCAGTTGTCTGCGAGTGAAAGAGGGGCTCCCTGGTGGGAACAGGCTGCCCTTCTAACCTGAAGGCCTCGGCTGTTCTCTTCTCCCCTTTTTGGTGTTTCCCATCCCACTTTCTCAGCAGATGTTGTGTGGGGCAGCACAGGCTGTAAAGGAATGAGTTTCTTTTCACCTGGCCATGTGAATGGGCTGGCACAGAAACCCCGGCTTATTCTCTCAGACTCTGGCAACAGCTTACACAGAAAGAGATTGTTTCGAAGAGCTGTCTCTTTTCTTTCTTTTTTTTTTTTTTTAGACTAAGATAGGGAAAAAAGGCTGAGAGACGCTGGCTGTATTTTAAGCTTCCTCCTTGGGTGCCAAAGGAGTCCTTGGAGTTTTGTTGCTGCTACTTTTGTTCCTTTTATAGTTTCCATTCAAGCCCCTGGCTTTCAGCTCTCCTTTGTCTTAGTCCTACTTTTCCCAAGCAGTTGACAGGAGAATTACTTCAGAAAGATGGTGGAGGTTCACCCAGGAGCGTTGCCCCATTTTAGTCCAGGGCTGTAGTTTTTGACTCTTTGGTGGAAATTTGGAAAAGAGTGACATTTCCCATGCTTCTGCAGGGAAAATATTTAGTTTCAGATGACTTCTGCCTGAAAACATGTGACAACGGTGTGCAAAAGTGCACAAACTCGATCCTAATGTTGAGTTTTGTCACTGTGCTACTTGAGATTGGAGAGGCACCTTAAAGGTGGAAGAAATAGGGGGTGAGTTTTCACCTTTTCTCCCTTTTCTTGGCTCCCTGTTTATCTGTTTAATGTGGCTGGTTGTTTTCTGTAGCCTGCTCTCTCTCCCTTCCCAGGACCTTGGGCATCTTAGAGTTGGTCAATTGAACCACACCTGAAAGGAACCCTGAAGAGATGTTCCCTCCCCTGCATGGATGTCTTTGCTTGGCACCTCCAGAGCACTGTCACTTATCCAGCTCACTTTTGGCTATGTCTCTGTGCTCTGAGCCCAACTCATTATATCTAAACTTTATATATATTCAAAGCAAATTATGTACACGGCCTGTGGATAATTTGATTGCCGGCGTGAGAAATGCACACACTGCTGATCCTGAGAAATGGAGCTGTCATTTGCTGAGTTAATGAGTAAATAATGAGTTATTCTGAAATACTGTAGGGATGTTATGCCAGTGGTTCTCTTTGGGTCTTTATACACATTTTAACTCCAGTTGGTTTTTTGTTGTGTGTGCGTGTGTTTTTTTTTTAAAATCTGAAGTTTATTTTTGCAGTGGTGCTTGGAAAGCTGTAAATGATCCACAAGGAATTAACAGACAAAAGTCCCTGGCTCTGCTCCACCCTATTGAAGTCGATGGCAAAGCTCCCATTGAATTCAGTGGAAGTAACAACTCGGCCCTGAGAGTAAACAATAAATCAGTTTTATAATCACAATATTTCTCTATGTCCTGTTCTTAGTGCTTTATGTGGTTGAGGTGTTAGGTGCTTGTATGATGATGAAAGGCACAGACAAATCACAAAGATCTCAGGTGAAATACAGGCTTGTGAAGGGGAAATTTCTAAATTTGAAAGCTTTGGGTAGACTTCACCTTTCAGGCAGTATTTTGGAAACCTGCACTCCAATTCTGTTAACAAGAATTCATTGTGAGAGGTTGAACTGCCTCTCCATCCATCATGTAGCCAGCAGGTGTAGGAGAACATTTTCCCTTTCCAGTTTGTAAAAAGTGCAGTTTTTAGAGATGTGGGACTGTAGGAATCAGCAAATTGAATCTCCTGTCTGGACAAGTGGACACGTCACAAATCCCATTCAAAAACAAAGCAGGAGGAGATGGCTCATCTCCTGTCAGATATCCTGCAAATATGGTGCCTGTGGTTAGAAGTTTGCAGAAGCTTTTATCCCTGTGTCTGCTCTGGCACATCTCAGAGTTAAAACTATTCTGTTAAATAATAGGAAGGTATAAATAGCTTAGAGGTTTAGTTCTTATTCAGCCTTTTCCTTCAGTAGCCTCCAAACGATTTGATTAAGGAAACAAAAATCAGTATCTTACATTTTACATGGGGGAATCCACAAATCCATGGCACGGCCAGCTATTCAAGGATAGAGTTCAGTCTCTTCCTAAGTCCTAGTCTAGCATCTTATCCCCTGCCTTTTAAAGGCTTTATCCCTAAAACATGTCTTGAGCTAAGGGCTCCATATTGTAAAGTTTTCCTATTGATTCCTTCCCTGGAGTTTGTGCCTTTTGGAGGAGATGGGGCATTGCTAATTGCTTCAGCTGTTCTTGACTGTTACAGGGCACTTTGGCAGAACTGTGTAGCCTGAGTGCTTGTGCTTTGTAAAATAACCCTTTGGCCTTGCAGAATGGGAGGATTTACAGGTTTAGCCTTCTTGATTTGTTTTGAATTATTTTGAATTATGAGCTATTCATGGAGGGTACAACAGAGCTGGAGGTAAGGCAAGGTTGTCACTAGATTATCTGAAGATGAGAGCCATGGAAATAAAGTGCTATTGTTGCTCTTCAAGCAATGACACTGACTGAAATAAAAGACATCTGGCTAGGAAATAGCAGGCTGCTTCCAGAGAGCAGCCATGGTGTACCTCAGCTTGCCATGAATACTAACCCTGCTAGGCAACCAGGAAAGGGATCTGCAGGCAGCCATGAGCCAGGCCAAAGAGAGAAAAAGAAAAAAGTCTAACCCTGAGAAAAAGGGGTGCATTCTTCTTAATTGTGCTTTGAAATGGAAGTCCTTTCATTCTTGTCTTTTGTTGCATTTTTCCTCTTCCTTTTCATGCCCCAGCAGCACGCTGTGGGTCTCAGTGTTCGAAAGTGTTGGGTGGCCATACCCCACCCTTCCTGCCTGTCCTCCAGGTGGGTTTGGGGCTCGTTGTAGGAGAACTGCAGCATGTTCATCTCACAACGTGTGCCCAGGGAGCTGGGTCAGACTGCAGTGCTAGCTGTGACCCTTGGGAAGGGAGGGTGAAACCTGCCTGAATCTGCTGAAGAACAGAGTCCGGCTGTGGCTGATGGCAGAATTGCAGTTTCACCTGAGGGTAAACATCCAGCCAAAATTGACGGGATTTTTTGAAGTGGCTGGTGGCTAACATAAAGTTCAAAGAGTTTTGAGCCTTTAATAGATATATCTGAGCAGTACTTTGAAGAAGGCAGTGGAGGATGGGAAGAGGTGTGAAATAGGGTGCCCAGGGTTAGGCAAGAAGTCAGTGGCAGAGAGAATTGAATGTGACTCTCCCCTGCCCAGACTGTCACCCTCACTTCTGGGCCATCTTTTCTCTCAGCAGTTTGTGCAAGTAGACTAAACCTCACTCAAAATCAAAGTGTGAAGGACAACAGAAAGTGGGGGATTGCTCAGGAGAGAGAGAAATGTCTTTAGGCAAGAGCTGAGAGGATCTGGGGCAGCACAGGGCAGCAGGGCAAGAACAGTGGCAGCACCAGTGAAAAATGCTCTGAGGTCATAAGGAAGCAGGACCAGGAGCTGTCTGGGTGAGGAGAGAAGTTCCCCATGGTGATGGTCTCACCTCACACACGCATTTCTTGTTGTCTGTTTTGTCTTTGATGTTTCCCGGTTCTCACTTTATAGTTAGATGTGCAGTGGCAGCAAATGGGTTCTCAAACATTTATCAAAATTCTTGATTAATCAAAATTTATCGTATATAAATTTTAAACATCTTTAAACACTGAAGCTATGGTACCCTCTGGAGATGCGGAGGTGCTGGAAGTAACCTGAGGCATCCCCTCCCTTTCAGCACAGGCTCAGGGTTGAAATGCAGGGAAGGCTGCTGGCAGGGCCAGCTGTAGCTCAGGCAGCAGCCTCAAGAGGGAGAGAAGGCTTTCTCACAGGCTTTTATGACCAGTGTTCAAAGGGAAATGCCTTTAGAGAAGAAAAGGCTGGGCTTTCTGACTGTACAAAACTCAGCCCTGCAAATCTGTTCTGTGGCTTTGTTTTCCCTGATGCTCCTCTTCTACCTAATCCTTCCCTTTGCTCCTGCTGATGGCTGGGGATTACTTTTCTCAACCTGGGGACTTTAAAGCTTAGCCTGGGATGAGGAGTCTCACCTAAACAGATTCAAGTCTGCACCTTTTCTCCTCGGTCAGAGATGCATCATCCCCGTGTATGACAGGACAAATAGCCTGGACAGGAGGGGAACGAACTGATTATTTCCCTTGAACTGAGGGATGCCCTGGCACTGTGTGGTTGATCACTGGACAAGAGCAGCACAATTGGACAAATGACCAACATAATAGCTAACAAATGGAAAACACCACTGCCAGCAAAGGAGCTGGCTATTTAAAGGCAGCAAGAGGTTTGCAGCACCAGCCCTAGCAACAAGGACAAAAGTTATTCCAAACACATGAGGCAAAGCCACCATGAACCCACTGTAGCATGCTATTAATAGGACGGGGGCCTTCATTAATTTCTTAAAGGGCGATGCCAAAATATCAGAAGAAATTTGTGGTGCACATAAAGAAGCAGCACGTTGCACTGTATCTAATTGCCAGGGTAATTATTCTCTGCTATGCAAATTACCAGGAGCAAATCCACTGCAGTACATCTATGTGTATTTAATTATCATCAAGAGCTGGAGTTGAGGGACTAGATTTAATATGTTCATAATGAAATAGCCAGAATTTGTGTGTGTATTTGCAGAGAACTCATTATTTTACCACAGCTGGATTTGTTTATTTTAAATAAATCATTATGGCAGATACAGTTTCTGCGTGCTCGCCCATTTGCCGATTTATCGTAAAAATTGCAGTTTCATTTATATGGGTGGTTTCTATCAAACACACGTCACTCCTCTTGCTTGCAAGCTGCACGTTTCTGTAGGATTTAAGGAGTAGTTCAATGCAAAGAAAAGCCATTTTGTCCATGGATAAACCAAGACTGGAGGAATAGAAGGAGTTAGGATGACCTGGGTGGGTTAAGATTTCGTAAGGTTTTGGGTCTTCATACTTACAAGCTTGTTGTGGTTTAAAACCAGGACAAGGATGAAAACTGGAATTCTAGCAACACCCGTTTGTAAGCCAAACCTCTTATTGTACAATGTCTATTTGATGGTGTCCATGAGGCAAGTTAATGCTTTTGGTTTCTAGGGAATATTTTATATTTTCTCATCATAGCAAGAAACAATAGAAGTGTACACAGGATGCAGGATTACCACTCTGAACCTGAGATGGTTCTTCCCCTCTTAAGCTTCAGACTTTCTGGGCCAGAGCTTTGCTAAAGATATTGGGATATCATTTCAAGGCTCAAGTTGTAAGAAAAATATTAAAACTGGGAAAGAAATACTTTTGCCACTTTGTCATGTTCTGGTGGTTTTCTGTTAATGGAGCTCTTGGAAAAAAAAGATCTGAAAGCCAGCAGCGTAGGTGGCTGCTCGGCCAAGAAAAATCATGTTGTGTAGTCCCCAGGAGCAGTGTGTGTGACCCGATCCTGTTAAAAACTTGGAACCTGCAGCTCTGGAGGAGGTGCTCCATATCAGTCCAAGCTCCAGCCAGGAGAAGCGATTGGTAAGGACAGATTTATTTCCTGTGTCTCCTGCCTTGTAGCTTTGTTCACCTTGATCTCCCAGCAGCAACCTGGATGCAGTTGGCTTCTGCTTAACATCCAATTGTTTGTTGTGGTCACTGTTTCAAAAAGCGGGAGGGAGGCTCCAGGCTGTCCCGTTCCTGGTTCCTGACGTGCCAGGGGAGTGCCAGGTGAAAACGCTCGGTTGCAATGCAATTAGAAACACAAACCATTGCCAAGCCTTTGTGTTCCTTTGTTTCCTCCTGCCGATACCAACTCAAGTTGCGAAACACAATAAGGCCGGGGTAACAAAGGGTCACGAAGGTGCCGTGCTGTGTCACGGGTGGTGGGTTGGGGCCAGCTTCTGGTGACATTTCCGTGACGGTGCCCACAGGACCCTTTTTCGCAGTGTCCCCGAGCTGGTTCGTGCATAATTGATGGGTACCCTGAGGTTCTGCCTCCCCCTCCTCCCCAGGACGTCCTTTCCTGTGTTAGTTTATTTTTTAAATAATTAACAGACTTTGTGACTGCATGTCTATCTGTCCCGCTGGAATTCCTCTCCAGCTGCTCTCATCCCTTTCCACCGCCCCTCCCTTTCCTCCCCAACACGCTTTTCCTTTCACTGTATCTTAAAGGGGTGTCTCTTATTTCTGCTTTGTGCGATGGAACAGCTGAGCACTTTTTGAATGAGATGCCCTTTGCTGCTTGCTGGTGTCCTGAAATCTTTCCTGCCCAGAATCCCTCTCTCCTTCCCATTGAAGGGAACCTTTGATGGAGGCTCACTCTTGCCTGAAGGGCACCTTCTCTCCCTCTGAACCAGTTATAAATTTCCTGTCCCTGTAGCATGAAGGGATGGGTGCAGCTGGGGATGGACAGGAGACCCCGTTCCCACCCTGTTTGTCCCCTCCTGTGGCTGGTGGTGGCTGCTGTGGTCTGACCACTGTGTGAGTTGGTGTGGCTGATGTGGATATGAGGTTATTCCAGCAACACTCCATGCACCTTCTGAAGGTGTTGGGAGCAAGGACAAGAGCCTGTTTCCTCTCTCTTCCCAGAGCATCCATTTCACTGTGGTGCCAAGCAGCAGAGAAGCTGTGGCACATCTTAATGCCACTGGGAAAATCAGCTCTTGAAGGTGTTGGCTTCCCTTCTGCTGCCATGATTGCCTCTGTTCCCAGAGGAAAGTCCTCCTAGCAGAAGAAGAGAAACCTCAAAGCACAGTGGAGCTGCAGGAGATACTTGCTTTATGTTTTGGGCTTTGTAAAAGTGGTCTGCAGCAAGGGTGGATGATGTGGCCCTGGTGGAAATTGTGATTTTTGTGAAAAAGCCTGAGATCCCAGGGCAATGCTGGTTTCTGGGCATGTATTTGGGAATGAGAAATGCTAAGACTAGGCTCCTTGAACTTGAATTTCTTTTCATTGTTAACAGCAGACTTTGTCAGGTTGTTCCTCTTGACCTCATATGATGACCATCTACCCATTTTAATCACTTAATAAATAAACCTGCTGCCCAACTCTGCTTGCCTGGGCTTGCTGCTCTCCAGATCCCCATTTTAATTGACACACAGCTTGTGGCATGGCTGGGGGCTGTGCCAATAACACACATATTCCAGGCATGGTAGGCAGATAGGCCCCTTCCCTCCAACACCATCATTCCAAGCAAACATCAGTCAAGCATCCGGCTTTGATGTGGGTCCTGGGCTTGCAACCTCAAAAGAGGAATCTTTGGAGCCCTGTTTGCACTGTTTCTCATGCCAGAAATTGCAGCAACGTCAGAACAGCCAAGCAACTGGGTGCTCAGCATGGCGGAGGGAATACTTTGCAGCTCCTCAGCAGACACGGTTTTGCTGGAGAATAATCAAGAGCAGCCTGAGCTCAGCAGGGATTTGGGCTTTGAAAATAGTAGTAATAATCAGGGATGGGGAATGGGTGATAGGGCTGTTGTTGGACCATCTGAGGCACTTGTCAGAGGACATTAGCCCTGCAATTAGGAGAAGCTGGGGAGGAGGGAAGGGAAGACAGCAAGAGCAGTGCTGCAGCAGGGAGGGCTTTGTGTCAGCATACAAAGCTTTTTTCTCAGCAGGGCTGCTGGGATTTGCTCAGGTCTCTTCCCAGATAAATTAACTCAGTACAACACCTGCTCCTTTAATATGGCCAGGCTAACTCCACTGAAGACCTGGCCTTTCTTTCGCTCTCTTTTTAAAA
>VXAD01011878.1:1442184-1530936 GCA_013399195.1 Dicrurus megarhynchus | reverse complement strand
AAAAACACAACAAAAAAAAAAAAAAAAAAAAAAAAGCCCAAGCTGGCAAGAGGTGAAGGGTATGTAATTGCTATTCCTTCTGCAGCCCACTAAAGCTGCATGTTTTAACCATCTGAGGACAGCAGGGAATTTTCTCTTCCAAGAGAGTCAAATGTGGGGTTTGCATTTTCTTTCTTTTCAGGAGGGGTGTGGGGTGAAAGAGGTGGGCTTCATTTTGCTTGTGATTAGCTAAAGCTCTTTCCACTTTCATGTTGGCAACATGAAGTTTCGTCAGCCCTCTGATCCTGCCCTGAATAAAAATATAGCATTACTGTCAAACTGCAGAGCAGAGGGCTCGACCTTAACTGGATTAAAGCACATTGGAGGCAGCATTCTTCATGGAGGGAGGTGTGGGGGCTCCTGTGCTCCCAAATTCAGCTCGAGCATAGGGGAGTTCTATTTGTGCTGCTGACTGAAGAACTTCAGAATTTTCTTCCAGGATGTTTGACTTGATGCTCAGCTCTCCCCTCACTGCAATTCCGTGTATTTATCCTTGACAATGCCCCACTGGCAGCAGGCTCCCTCGTCAGTGGGGTGCACCTCGTATTCATGGAGATGTATGCACGAGTTTAATTGCAAATAAATGCCACATTTGCCTATAGCTCGGTGTTTGCCTTTCCCACATGAATAAACATCCCTGGCTGCTCCGCTCTGTCCCGCACACACCCTTGAGAACACTTTCACAGCCTGTTTGCTGCCCTTGGCTCTTGGTTTGCTCTTTGGACACTTTTCTTGCCAGATTTTGCAGGTTTTTTCTGACCTCTGCTGATGGTCCAACGTGTTGTGGTTTAATGGTGTGTTTTACGAGGAAGCAGAAGCCTCGGAACATCTACTCCTGCCTTGCTGTGTGCTGTGCCTCCCATCTTGGTGAGCGCCTGCAAGCTTGGATGTATCCCCATATGTCCGGTAATGAGCATGGGCTAATTGCCTAGGCAGATAGAAAAATAGATAGGTAATTTGTAGCTATTTAATTTTACATTAGGTGGAGGGATGTAGGGGCAGAGGCTAATGTTGTTGGCATTTCTTTTCAGGGTTGTTAACCAGATATGCTGCCTCTGGGGCATAACAATGCCTCCCTCAGTAGAGCTCTAATACTTTTATTACATTCTTATTAATTTAGCAATGGCCTAAAGTCTGTGAGGCACCTTCCAAGGCATGATCCCTGCCCTGAGGACCTTACAGACTAATTCCAAAGCATGATACAACCGGGGATTACTCAGTGAGGGCAAGGGCCTAATGGAGTAAGAAATGGTTTGTATTAGATAAATGGATATGGATGAATCAGTGCAAGAGTTAATCACATTGTTCCTTACAGGCACATGGGGATCAAGCAGCTCCTTAGGAGATCTGTGGTGTCTTTCAAGCAGGGACCAGAACTGAAGGTGTCTGCTGTCTCCCAGATCCATGTGGATGGTTGCTCTGGGAAGCAACGTGCTCCACGTGCAAGAAGCTATGTGAATAAATGGTCTGTCAACAAAAACCTTGGCTGTAACCTCCAAAACTGGCCATGTCCCATCCCCCAGAAACACCAAGAGCTCTCACTCCATCTCCCCTCTTAGCCCTTTGGAGTGAAATTGTAAAGCTGTGCCTTTTTGCCACAGATTTCAGTTCTTGGGACGCCACAAACTGATGGTCCCAAAGGAAAGAGCTGCGCGGGAGGTTGGGGAAAGGGCCGGAGGGGAGCTGGGCTGGAAAAGGGCTTATGCTCAGGGGTGGCCAAAGTGTTCCCCTGCTCCCCCCAGCACCTGTCCTCCCTGTCTGAAGCCTGTAAGCTGCCCAGCACGGCCAGAGGCTCGTGGGACAGATGGGTCTGCAACAGCTGAGGGAGCTCAGGGCAGGCGGGCTGAAAGTGAGACGAGGAGCCCTCCCCTCAGAGCCTCGGCAGCGCGGGCTGGTGTGAGCCAGTGGTGAACATTTGGTGTCCATGTGGCATCTGGCAGCAGAGTTTGCTTCTCTGGCATTTCCTCTGGTGAAAGGAAGAGCAAAGCAATTCCTTTCCAAGCAGCTGCTCCGCTCCACTGGGAGGGAACAACATCCTCCTCCCTGCCCTGGCCCTTTGGCAGGGTGCTGCATCCCAGCCCCCTAAATTAACACCCCCAGCCCCAGGTAAACATCCTTTACACTCATTTACTTTCTCATATTTTTTTACTACTGAGAAAAGAAAACCTCTCTGCATCACTTACTTTAAGAACGAGTTGCTGTGGCAACTGGACGCTGCACTCAAAGTGCTCGGCTCTGTCTTCTTGACATCATTGTTTGACTTGGAGTTGCTGGAGCAACAGATCTCTGGGAAGAACCAGTGAGGCTGAGGTTTCTCTTTCTTTCTCCCTCCACGTTGCTTTTTTCTGGGGCCTGAGAGCACCAGCAATGCTTTGCTTTTCACTGAAGACATGCACACACTGTTAACATATGATGGGAAGATGTCAGGCAGTGTTAGAAGAAATGGGGGTAAGGTCAAGGGCTCGTTACAATGGGGGAATTCCTACAAAACTGAAAAAAAGAGGAAGAGAATGAATGAGCCGTTATGTGTCCCAAGATCAGAGGGTTAGAGAAGTGCCTCCAGCACACTCAGTGTCAGGCATTTACCCTGTAATATTTTTCTGTTGGTGGTTCTGAGCCCCAGGTTTTCCCAAAGCAGACACATAGCTGGGGTGAGAAGCAGAGAATGTGAAATGCCATCAGATATAACTGTATAGGTCAATACCACAATGTAGCTCATTCATTTCCTCTTAATGAAATATTAGACTTACCGCTTCCTTCCAAAAACTTTTTTTCTTGCTGACAGTGTTGTCTCTGGCCCAAGAGCAGCTGTGTAACCCATCCCACATAACTTTCTTCTGCAGTGGGGTGCAGGAGGGCATATGGGACAGCTGTTTACTTAATTATTGCTCTCTAAAAGCTGCATTTCCTCCATGGTAATTGTTCAGGGCTCTGCCTGTAGCCACACAGGGTGGTTGGGGGTGCTGCCCATCGGGTGCACCAACGTCACCCTGTGCCAGCAGCACAGAGGGACCATGGCCCCATTGGCACAGGGCTGTCTGGGTGATGCACTAGGACATCAAGAACCAGAATAATGTCCTTTGTCAAAATGCTTAACAGCCAGGAATGCTCAACTTCATTTTCCCGGAGTGTGACTCTCTGCTGGGTTTATGCACTGTGGTGGCTGACAACATCCAGGTCCTACCTCAGCGTTTTGGGTGAACAGACACCATGGTCCTGCACAGAGCTCTTGGTGAAATGTGGCTGGTTTCCATAGAATCATGGACTCCTAGAATGGTTTGAGTTGGAAAGGACCTTTAAGATCATCTAGTTCCACCCCCACTGCCATGGGGCAGGGGTTTCCTCTGGGATTAGTGCTTGCAGAGCTTGAGGTGACAACAGCTACTGACTCATAGCCTGATGCTGAATTCACAGTTCTTTAGGTCTGAGTTTTGAATTTCTCCCTGGCAGGAGGCTGACCAGGTGTGGTGTAAAGGCCAGGGCAAGAGGGAGGCTGGAAGTGTGATGACGGATGCGCTGGAATGAACTTTTGGCTTTATGCATTAAATTAGTAATAAGTGAAATGTCAAAGCAGGGTTTTTTTTTTGGCAAACATTTTAACCTTAAAACCTTAATGATAAACTACTGCACTTTTAGCAGGCTAAACGTTTCCTTGATTACCTGATAACACAACCATAGGATTTCAATTTGTATCAGTAAATTAGGAGAGGCCTTAAGTGATGCTGTTGGATGGGCTGGGATCTGTGAAATTTAAAGTGAAGTTTTTAATTGAAAGGGATTTGAAGTTAAAAGTTAATCCTGAAAACAAAATTTGGGAATTAGTAATAAAAAATGTTAAATCTGTTGGTGTCAAGATAAAGGTAAAGGCAACTGTCATTAAAAGGCACTTCGACTCATTAAGGTTGGAAAAGGCCTCCAGGGTCATCAAGTCCCACTGTTAACTCAGCACTGCCAAGTCCACCACTAAACAATGTCCCTCAGTGACACAGAATTACTTAAAAACCTGAGATTTTCTTGTTGTGAGAATTCCTGCTCATCTGGCTGTCCAGCTCATACCAGATTTCTGTATATATACAAAAGCGCAAACTTTTTCACAATGAAGTTATGGTTTCAGTATTACACCCTCAATGCCCACAAAATACACAGAATTCAAATTAGCAAATATACATGCCTCAAAGTCTACCCAATGTCAGCCACAAATATGCAGGCAAGACTGCTGGTTGCTAGAGCTTGGAGTCAGCTATTAGTGAACATTTGTATGGTGCTCAGATAATTTGTTCTTAAATGCCACATATGTACCACATGGTTCAGATGTGGTTTGGGGAGTTATAAAATGGAATTTCAGACTGGTTCTGTCCCTACTCTTAAAGCCATGGCTCAGTTAGGGCTCAGATGCATCTCAGCTATAGGGCTGGCATCCTGAGTCAGGGATTTGTGACTAGCTGGGGTTTGTGGGAGCTGAAAGGCACGGATGCAGCTGCTTATTAGTGAATTTGTGCACGTGCCAGTCTGCAGTGAAATGTACTTGAAATAACCTATCCTAGATGCCTCTGTGAGGATGATGGCCCTGATGATTTAGCTATTTCGGTTCCAGCTTGAATTATTCATGTATTTGAAAACACTCATGAATTATTTCTGTTTTTGCAAAATACATAATTTAAAACCCCAAATCCTTCTGACAAAATATAATATTTATTTATTTCTCACTGCTCTGATGCTGCCCCTAACCTGAGACAGCCCTTCAGCCAGAGGCTCGTGGGGAGATACAGAGTCAGGGCACAGTGAAGGCATCAGCATCCCTGCCTTGACCTGTGCCAACAGGGAATCAGCCCCTGTTGCAGCAAGAAAAAGGAGGACTCCTATAAAACTCAGATTTAGCCCCACCTTGTTTTCTTTAATTCTGGGCACTGGGTTTTGGGGAATGGTGTCTATCTTGCACACGTGGGTTTAGGATTTAGAGGCTGCTTTCACAAGGTGACACACCTGGATTGAAGGTGCCCAGCAGTGGGTCAAAGGAGCTTGATGCCCGTGATGGAAACTCCTGATCTGGTACAAATTCACCACCTGGTACAAATGCATTCAACGGCTTTGTGACATACCTTGATCCTGAGAACCTTGATGCCAAGTCCAGAGCTGTGTGTCAGCTTCCCACTGACATAATGTGGCCAGCTAACAGAGCTGGAGCACATCGTGTCACGTGCTCAGGCTAATTCAGCAAAAATGTGTCTGTGCTTGATCCAGATCGAATCTGTCCTGCCACGAAACCTCAGAGTACAGCAGATGTGATATTAATAGATGTAGAACCACAGCCTGAGCCTCTCCCCCTCCCCAAACATCTGCAGACAGGGGGGATGGCAGTGCTGGGAGGAGGCATCCTGCAGGGACAGCACTTCTGCTCTCGTTTAACTGTGTGAACTTCCCAGGGCTTACATTAATTTTAAAGAAAGCACTTTGGCATAACTGACAAAAAATGCCGTCCCTTCACCTCAGGGGATTTGTTTCTTCCAGGGAAAGTTTGAGTACCTGCTCTCTAATGAAGCATCTTAATACACCACGTCATTTTTCTCTTTTTTCTTTTCCCTCAGAGCTCTTTCACTGCAGTAAAACTGCTTTATCTAGCTACAGTATCAGTAGGTTTTTAACCTCTTTGGGCTTCATATTGACGTAAAGATCTTGATTTCACCTGGGCACGATATTGCCCCTGCTGAGCCCTTGCAAAATGGCCTTTCCATTTGGTTGCTTCTGAGAGACCAAGATCTGTGTTTTTCCCTAGTCAAAGAAAAAAAAAAGCCTCAAAGCCTCATAGATTTCCATGAGATTCCCTGGTCTTTTTTTCATCTCGCATTGACTGTACATTCCACCAGAAATCTTTCATTTTCATGGCTTCTGTCATAAGAATTTAGATTTTCCCCCCTCCCTATTAGCTGATTAATACGCTTTCATTTTGTCTAAAGTGTGTGTGTGAGTGTGTGTGCGTGTCCTCAACAAAAGCCTTTTCTCTCTTCATCTCTGTGTTCTGGGACTGAGGCCAAGTTGTGATTGTAATAATGTAATCTCTCCTGAATACTTGAAGTGATGGGAAAAAATGAGATTTTGAAAATGAAATAGATTAATCTATACAGCTAGAGGGGGGAAATCATGCATTTTAATTAGCTCTTGAGAGTAATTTTCCTAAAAGTAGTACAAGCCAGGTGTGCAAAAGTATTCTCCTGCCTTAAGAGTCTTGCTTCTCCTTCTGGAGTCCTTGGAAAAGATGGTGACAAGTGACAAGTTCATTTGGAATGCTTCTGTTGAAGGGAGTGAACATAAGGTAACTTGATGGGACCTGATTTTTTAGAGGTTGCACTTAAGGATGTATCTGAAAACCAAGATTCTCTCCCCCTAAAAATGCCTCAAACCCTGAAGCAGCTGCTCACTTCAGCTTGCAGGAAGACTCTGTTTTTTTGTGTGCTCGTGCACACAGGGGAACGGTGATTTATCAAGTTGTTTTATTTAACTTTTGTTCAGGATGAGATCATTCCCTAAAAGGTGTTCACGGTTTGTTCCCTTGCTGGCTGGGGCTGCTGGCTGTTCTGCAGGCAGGAGGGCAGGGAAAGAGGGTGTTTTTCATAGGCAGGGGCTGTACTGGAAGAGAAAAGCTGAGCTGCTGTAACTCACTGTGTACCTGCTCCTGCTCTGCCTGCTTGGGAAGTGAAAATCTCTTGTCCATGGCATGGGCTGTGCCCACAATCCTCACAGTCTGGGCTGGGAGGACACCCAGGCAGTGGCTGGTGAACACCTTCTACACAGCCAACATACTCCAGTGACTTCTGATTGTCAGACAATGATCTTCATAACCCTTCGTTGTGAAGCCACCTTAAATATTCACCCTAATTTCCTTTTTTGTTAATGGTGAAGGAGCAGTTTTCTAATGGTACAGCAAATAAAGTGTCGTAACTGGGGCTGGAGAAGTGTTTGATACATTGATGAAGATGTTTATTCATGGAATCATGGAATGGTTTGGTTTGGAAGAGACTTTAAAGATCATCCAGTTCCAACCCCACCGCCATGGGCAGGGCCAACTTCCACTAGATCAGGTTCCTCAAAGCCCCATCCAACCTGGCCTTGAACATTTCCAGGGATGAGACAGTTTGGGCAATTTTTGGCTGATTGAGTCTGGTCTTTTCCCAGAACCACCCCCACTTCTCCTGTTCCAGCTGCATAACAAAAATCTCCCATCCTGGAGTGCTAACAAGCTCCTCAACCTCCTCTTTCAGCCCTGGTCTATAACCAGCTGCAAAGGACACATGATTTCAGAGAATGTGCTGTTTTACCTCAGTCTGAGTTTTATATCCCAGCCAGGCATACTGAAATTTTTCAAACTTCCTTTTCAATCAGTCACTTTGGCATCGTAATGGCTTGGGTTGCTCTTTTCTTAAGTCTGTTTTAATTCTTTACCTTTGTATTTTAGCAGCAAGTTGCCTTGAATTTACAGTTCCTGTTGAATTCCTCTATGAATAGCACCTAGGTTTCCTACTCTGCAGCTGCAAACAAGGTTTAAAAGCTTTTGGGATTTCTTGGCAGCTAATAACTCCCAGACTCCAGCATAGTTCATTTTCAAAATGTTTCTCATGCTTCAATCTGGACAGCGTTATGCAGGTCAGGGAATCCTGTCAGACTGGGGGCCAGGGGAGGATGTTCCATCAAAAGCTTTTTTGGCAAATTGGAAAAAAAAAAAAAAAAAAGAAGGCCAAAAGGACCTTTAGGAATACTGCTTAATATCCTTTCCATCCAAAATAGGAAAAGCACCTGTAACTGATGCCAAGCACAGGACAAAATAAATAAAAAAAAAAAAAATCCCCAAGCAAAGACCTCCAATTGGAAATATTTCCTGAATGATCTCACTGAGAATCCCGTAAGTGGCTGGATCAGTTTTCGGGAAAAGGGAACATGGGCTTGAGCTCCATACTGAAAGACATGAAAAAGCTTCAGGGAAAAAAAAAAATGAGCCAAACCCAGATGCAAGCTGTCAGAGGTGCTGGGATTTTTTTCATTCCTGATTGGGACCTTTTGACATTTGCATGGAAAATGTCACAGGAATACAGCAAGACTTGAGGTGAGGAAACAGGTCTAAAACTTGACACAAAATGATGGTTGTAGCTTTCAGCTTGTGCCCACCCTGGAACAGGGGCAGAGCTTGAAGGGTGAATATTGTCTTTACAGACCTGAATCAGTGCAGGAGGGATGTGGCAGGTGATGGGTTGAGCAGCAGAGGACTTGTTTAGTGTCACCTCGGACTTGAGCAGTTCATTCAGCTGTGCTGTGTGGTAAATGTGGATAGTTTTGGTGACAGAACACTTCTAGGCTCATGCCCTCAGCTAAACTTCAGGCTCTTCATTATTACAGACTGGCACTTTTAGCAAGAACATCGAGCTCATCACCAAACTGGGGTTTGTCCTTAACTCTGAGTGGATCTTTGCTTGCGTCTGACCTAGAGTCAGATATTGTCTCTCCTTTTTAATGATGTGTCTGCAATTAGTATTTATTTTAGATTTAATCAGTCAGTGCCTGTCAGCTAAAACCTCAATAATTATGATCTTGTTGTCAGGGAGGGAGGAAATTAAAATTCAGGAGGTCACATCAAGACTGTGAGTCCCCTCTCGGTGTATTGGGGATCCTAGGCAGGACTGAGTGTATTTAGGGGCATGACCCAGAGGAAAATGCACAAGGTTTTTTTCTGTATATTTGGGCTAAACTGAGGCACTAAGACACATTTGGATGGGTATTTTCACTTAGCAAAAACACCTGCTCAGAGCTGGATTTCACTCTTCAGAATTTTTGTGACTCATGCTCTGCTTCACTTCTGCTCTTCTTCATTTATCGCTCCAAAGAAGTTAAACTGGATGTATCCTGAGGCACAAAGTCCACAGTCTTTGCTTGCAGCTGCACTGGAAATGTTGCAAGGCATTTTCTTTTAGAGGTTAAGAAATATAAGATGACTGGATCATACAGATCAGATGTTTTCAACCTGTAAATTGCAAATGAACAGGAGAGGCCTCTCTTCTGTTTTAACTGCCAGGAAAAAGAATCCCAAAATCTTTCTTTTCCATTGCAACATAGACTCATGAGATAGAAGAGACTGAGACCTGCCAAAGTAAATCCTCATTGAGAGCCTGCTTGGAGCTTTAGAAAAGATTTGAAGAACTAATCTGAGTTGAATTAATTTGCCTGATCCTAGTGATAATTTGGCTGGAGGTGTTCACTCCCCTCAGATATGCTGCAGGCTGCATGCTGTAATACTTAGGCACAGATTTAACAAGAACAGAGAGTCTCAGGGAACTTCCACACCACCATGTGAGCACCTTCAGCTCGCCAGACTGATGCACTTCATCAAAGTGGACTTTTCTGCCACAATATGAGTGCTGGATGTGAGGTACAAGCCTGCAACTGCAGGTCTGCTTAGCAGGAGAAGTAACGCATGTGCCATATGGTAGAAATTGATGTCTGGTAATAGATGTTTCATATATTCCAAGAACAACATTTGCTCCAAATGAAAATTCATACTCTTTAACTCTTTTTTAACCTACAACTTGTTTTTTAAGTTGAGCTTTCTGCTCAACTTAAGGTTCTGCTTTCTCTGAGACTCCACAGCATCCATCACAAGTACTACACCCTTCCTCCACAAATACTCTCTGTGGGCTCAGCTTCACGTGTCCCTTCATCCCAGGTGGCCTGCTGAGAGGGCTGTGCAGTGCTGACAGCTTTTAATGAGCTGCAGAAACCCAGGGCAGAGAGGGCTGCCTTCCACAGGGGAGGGCAAGCTTATCTCTTAATTTCCAATCTCAAAAATACTCTGGGGGTCCTGGGAGATGAAGGCCCCGTGTGTGTAAATGTAAAAGCTAATTACAGCAGTGTTTCTGGCAAGTGAAGATGATGGAAACACCATGACAGAACCATCCCTTGGCAAAGGTCTGGTTGGAGAGGGCATTTCTGTCCCAGGCTCAGTGTGCTCCAGGGCTGTGCCATCTCATTGAATGCTTATTTAGGAGAAACAGAGGGAAGAGGCTCCAGCGTTATTGAATAGCTCAGTATTTTAGTGCACTTGGAGTTTCATGGTCTGATGCTTCGTTTAAAAAATAGACATTTTTTAATAAATTATAGTATTTAGTTGTGATGTCTTACTTCATAAGAATGACCCTGATAAGTTCTCTTCACATCATTTAAACATGTCTTGGTTCAGCAATAACAACACTTCACTCTTTTTGGATATCTTCAGTGAAAATCATCTCTAAATCATTGTTTAGGAACAAATGTGGAAATGCAGTAATGTCTGGGGTGGAGGATGAACAGTGTTCAAACAATGCTGTCACTGTTCAGCACTGAACTTTCCTGGACTGGAAATTAACAAAAATACCATATTTCTCTGAAGCTTTTAGGGACATGCGAGGTACCAGAGTATGCTCGGTGGGTTTAGGAATAACTATGCAAGCCCTGACTGTAGGACTGACTGGGGTCTCCTCAGAGCTTCATACAGAGATTTATCAAGGGGCAAGTGTTCCCCACTGCTCCCTGACCTCTCCAAGCTTGAAAGGAGAAAAGGGCATCTACCAAACCCTCATTCTAGGATCTGCAGGACACGTGGAGATACGGATATCTTCAAAACCAGCTGGGCTCTGGTTATATGACAGGCACGCAGAGGTCTTCACCTAGGCACAATAGTCCTTCAGCTGCTCCAAACATGATATTAAACACATCTAATATAACATATAAAATACAAAATAATTGTATATATGGTTTGTATATGTCCTGGACACAGTTATACTTTTCTCCCTGGCACGTTTCCTTTTCTTCCTCCCCGTATATGACTCTGATCAAGCTGTGCAACTTGAAGTGCATCTGGGTGGGTCTTGTGAGGCCTTTTAATTCCAGTGGGGCAAAGGACCACGTGGTTCAGAGTCCCATCATATAGAGTGGCAGAAGTTGTATCTGGTGAAGTCCAGGGGGGTCACATCATCGGTTCAAAATGAGGGAACAAAAACAGAGCAGAGAATTGCAGCCAATGTGCTGGGAAAGACTCCAAGAAAAGAGCAAAGCTGCCTTTCTGTGTGGACAAGACGTGCTAACTGGACAATGGAGTGAGGAAACACCAGGAAACAGAGAGCTTCGTTTGCAGAGACAGACTTTATCCAGAGTTGTCTGCTTTCTGCTGGACTGGCACGTGTCAGTCTTGGCTGGTGCCAAGAGAAGGTGCAGGGCAGGTGCTTGTCGCTGTTCTCGGAACGGAGAAATGACACAAAGTGCAGGCTCAGGGTTCAAAGAGGCTGAAGCGATTTAATAACTTCTTAGAGGGTTTTTATATGTTAGTTCAAAAAATAGTATACTATATGGCATAAGGTAATTGGTTCTTTCGGCCATCCACCCCTTAGGGGGATTGGCCAAGTTCTAAGACACCCATCTCTAAATATTTTCTAGTTGGAACCATAACAATGGTGAAAAACAACTTAGCAGGTGCAGAAGTTTACAGAACTGTAACATTGTTTTGGATTACTTGCATGGGAAAGACAGAGCTCTCACAAAATGCTGCTGAGAGCTGAAGAAATTCCTTGCTGAAGCTTTTTCAGCATCCATAGGTGCTGGGCTTCCCTAACAACCTTGAAGACTGTAACTGTCTGTACTTTGTGATACACAGATCACAAATGGCAACAGAGGGAGGTTTT
Source organism: Dicrurus megarhynchus (assembly GCA_013399195.1). NCBI lineage: Eukaryota > Metazoa > Chordata > Aves > Passeriformes > Dicruridae > Dicrurus > Dicrurus megarhynchus. The sequence goes on along the minus strand of VXAD01011878.1, from coordinate 1,519,201 downwards.
CAAGTCTCCTTTTCCATCATTTAATGAGACTCTGACTGCAGCAAAGAGAACAGAGTCCTGGGCCTCTTCCCATGTCTGGATGTTTTGCTGGAACAATACCTGTGATGCCCCGACCCAGCTTTTTGCCCAGGTATGAGGGGGAAGAGAAACTTAGGGAGAAATGAAACTGCTGGTAGGAAGGAGAAAGCCTGCATATATTTTGCTTCATGACCGTTTAAGCAGTCCACACTTATGCAGGTTATAGTTGTTGTCTTCTCAATTTTAATATGATGGAAAGGTGCCTAGAACGATGGATGGCCTCCTTTAGTGGAAGAATGCTTTGTGTAACTGGTAGTCATAAATTCATATCTAAATCTCCAACAAACTGAAAGGCACTTTTATCTGCCTGAAGATGATGATGTTGGTTTAAGTATTTTTTTTCCTGACCGTACTGTTTTCTATCAATATAAAATCCCTACAGAGAAGGAGGCTGGGAAGAGAGCTTATGCTGAAACACAGTTCTGTGGGAGATATTTCATGTTCTCCTGAAGCTAGGCAGGACTACCATCCAGAAACGAGGCAGCTGCTGCAGAATACCCACTCCTCAAAACACCAGTTGGTGTGTCCTTCTGCAATCACTCTCTGATCCCTACATTGACTTAACCAGTCAGTCCAGTCAGTGCTGGCAGGCTGCATTTTCCTGTCACTCTTCTCAGCCCTGGGATGAGATGAGTATCTGCCTGACAGTGGCACAGGGAAGAGGAGGTTCCAGGACTCACAGCCTGCAGATGCACAGATAAAGATGAGAGGACATCTGGTCTCACCCGCAGCCTGTGAGACAGGCTCTTGGCAGAGGTTTCTGAAGTGGCTTGAAGTGGGGAGGAGGGAGGGGCTGCTGGGGATCACACACCCTTCTTCTTTTGAAAACCCAGGAGGGTCCTGGGGAGAGGCCTGGGTGGGAGAAGCTGCCAGATGTGAAGGGATGCTCAGCCAAAGGAAAACTTCCAAAGGCTGAACCTGATTTTCAGGCGTGCCATGGGTGTTCCCAGACCCATGTTGGTCTCCCTCCTCAACGTTGCTCCCAATCAGAATGATTTTCAGGCTAGTGGTACGCTGCCCCACCCTCAGCCCTCACAACTCACACGTATCAACCGAAGATATACAAGTTTTGGCTTTTCTTCAGGTCCTTGTTATTTAAAGAAAGCATAATGTCAAATAACCAAAATCTGTGATCAACCTGTAAAGACACTTCAAGGTTGTGCTGTCTGATAAGTGCAAATAGAGATTGACTATCTAAAATTCATGTATCCCCCTGAAGCCCCCCAACTCAGAAGTACGAATATCTCCCACACACAGAATCACCTAGGGTCAAATTCTCTGCTGGTGTAAACTGGCAGAAATCCATTGACTTCTCCCATAAATCAATTTAATTAAAATTGTCTTCTGATGTGTCTTTGTTTAGCAATAATGTTAATTTGAGAAGGTGTGATGGCAAGAAAACAAATCCCTTTACATTCCCTCCCTCCAACCCTCTGGCTCACTTTTGTTTGTAAAGAAAATATTTATTTTTTAAAACTGGAACAATAAATGTATTGTTCACAAGGAGTCTTTTGTTCTGCCAATACGTTCACTCAGAAGCAGCTTGTCTGAGGTTGTGTACTGGAGAGGGAGAAGAGAAAGGGCCAATTCACAGGTATAAATTGTCCATATGCGTAGGGACAATGAGTTCACCTGATAAAATCAGACCACCCTCCCTGCAAAACTATACCTGAAGCATAAAAATATTAGTACTTTTTGAACTTCTGAAATGCCGTGATTTATTTAAGAACTTTTTTCTTTTATCTTTCCTACAAATCGGACTATTCCACCAGGACTATCCCATCAGGCTCAATTCAGCAAAACACTCCCGAGCTTAAATTCACCAGCAAACCACTTAAACACATGCTTAACTTTAAGCAAAAGCTTAAGTCTCAGGCATTCAAACCATTCGTGTGTGATTTATTCCTGTCCTTTTGGAGAGCAGAAGGAATGTAACTTGGCCAATCCACAGCCGATAAGGAGGCAAAACCAAAGTGACAGACCGAGGTGTTGGGAAATATTTGCTTGGCTCTGAACTTGTGTATTGGCTGGAACGAGTTCAGATGTTTCCTTGAACTCTGTAGGGAATCCTCATGGGTTTTTTCCTGCTTTTCACATGGGTTTTAGACAACACGAGGGCTCCTAAGCCCCAGGTGCTCTTGCTCAGCACTTGACAGCATGTAACACTTCAGGACTGCTTTGAGAAAAAAACTGGGACAGATGGCCAGCCTGCTGGATTGCTACGGTTGTCAAGGGTCAGCTCTCAAGTAGGTCCTCTCTCAGCCTTCAGTGCATCTGTGACTTTACTTAGACTGTATGGAATATGCGTCATGAGCGTTTTCTCACATTTATGTCCTGCGGGCTCTCCCAAAACCCCGAAATGTCAGGTGTCACTGTGCCAGTCTTATTTGTCATGTACCGAGACAGTCCCCAAAACAGGTCGTGCCGGAGACTGTCACCACCGTCATTCTTTTAAGCGCCCTCGCGATCGTTTCATTTCCTCTGCTGAAGGAGCCATCCAGGCTGTGCCCTCGGGTACCAGGTTAAAGCACTCGTGCCTCTGCAAACGACTCAGGATGTCTGCAGTGCACTTTCTCCTGGTGTCAGCCCACCGCATCTCTGTCACCAGGGAGGAGCTGTCTCTCAGCCTTCCTTTCTCCGCAGAGCATCCCACGGGTTCCCAGCTCCCCATGCAGGCAGGTGCTGTAACCGGTGGGATCATCCCGTGGTTTCCAGCAGTAAAGTCCTGGGGACTACAGGAGAAACTTGGGGGGAAATCCAGACGTTGAATATACATTTTGTTCAGGAGAATGAAGATGTAGTGAGCTAATGCGAGGGTTTTCTTGGAAATTCAGGAGGCTTCAGCTCCCCCGTGGCTGACTTTGGTGGATAGGCTCCAGTCCTACCTCACAGCTCATCACCTCCTGTCTCTGCTCCCGAGGAGATGAGGGCTACTTTTCCTCGATCTTCACTTCTGCATCCTCCCTGAATACAGGAGTGCAGTTCTTCCATGCATGAGAAAGGAGCCTCTGTCAGTGCTGCTACAGTGAGACCATCCACTGAAACCATATTTGCTTCATTAAATCCATTTTTCTCGGAAGTTTCCCCCCATTTTGCTGGATGCGTTGAGCTCATGAGACCTGTTCACTTCCTGCGATGTTTATAGGCTTTAATAAAGAATCTGATGGACGGTATTATCCTTTGAGGGCACGGATTTAAATTTTAGCCTGTATTAACTGAGGAGATATTGGGGGATAAACTAATATTTCTTACGTAGAAGTCTTATTTAATTTGATCCAAAGCACCTTATTTTACAGAGTTAAACATTACTGCTGGAAATAATTTCAAATTTGCACAACATTGAATCCTAAGAATTCCTAAGAAGTTCTGAATGAGCTTAAAACTTGTGTGTCCTTTTGGGGACTGAAAGAGGGAATAGAATCAGAAAGGGATAAAAGAGAAAGACTGCAGGAGCTAAAATAAAGAAAGACAATCCCTTCATCACCTGAATAAAACCCACTAAGTGTTGAAATGAGGTCGAAAGATATTCGTTAAGACTGTGAAGTAGAAAGGCAGCAATTATTTCTTTGGAAAGTCTCTTAAGGACTTAAGCAGAAGCCTGGAGGGGGCTGCCTCCAGCTAGAAGGAATTGCCCCTGGCTTTACCAGGAGAGAGGGAAAGAAAGGAAGCAATTACCCACTGAACAATGGCCCATTAAGACGCTCCTTTCTGTTTCCAAACCCAAGCTCTCTCCCCAGTGTGATTTCCAGCTGGGAGAGAGGAGGAGAGGGCCCTGTGGGAGGCAGCAGCTGCAGGCAGGGAGTCCCTCTTTACTGGCTGGGACAGCCCCGATGGCCAGGCAGGAGATGGAAGGGAGACAGAAATCCCGTGTGACCTCTGAGGATGCTCATTCCTTCAGGGATGGGTAACTGGAATAGGGTTATCCTGTGGACCCAGTTTTGTAAAGCCTTTCTTCATTCATCAGGTTGTACCAGGGGAGGTTTAGATGGGAAATTAGGAAAAAGTTCTTCACAGGAAGGGCTGTCAAACATTGGAACAGCATGCCCAGGGAAGTAGCGGAGTCACCATCCCTGCAGGGATTTAAAAGATGTCTAGATGTGGCATTTGGGGACACGGTTTAGTGGTGGGCTTGGCTGTGCAGGGTTAGTGGTTGGATTTGATGCTCTTAGAGGTTTTTTCCAACCTAAATGATTCTCTAATTCCCGTTCCTCTCTGCACTGTCTCCTCATCACCTGCTGACTCCCTCAGCTGTCCTCCATAGCCAAAACTCATCTCTCTGCTCCTCTGGAAGTTAGAAGGAGTTGGCAAGGATTAGTCAAACATACATAAAGTGGAAATCCTGAGCATATTTAGAAAAAACACCACTTTTTAAAACTAGAACCCAGATCAAACCATTGCAGTCCCCCTCTCAAACCTGCCTTGCCATCAGGGCACATTGCAGAGAATCTTGCGTGCAGCAGAAAGTTTCTAGGGTTTAAGGCATTGCTACAGCGAGATTCCTGGTGGGATGAAATAAATCAGCAGCACACATGGCCCAGTGTGAAGGGCAGAGAAGACCTTAGAGACAGACAGGAGGTCCTTCCAGCCTCCACCACCCTTCCACGGCAGCGGGTGGAAGGAGGGACTGCTCTGTTCATCGCCCATCTGGGAGCATTAGGGGGGTTTCAACACACACAGACACAGACAGACACACACACACATTGTCTGGATGGCTGTGCTGCTCCTTGGCCTTCCAGGAGCAGGGGGTTCACCCATCTCCAGTATTCCCCAGCACTTGGCTGTGCAGGAACACCCCCTGGCACCCGTGTGTCAGGCTGAGTATAGGGAACAGCTGGAGCCTGCTCTGTTTTATGAGGTCTGTAAAGCTCTTGTAGGTGCTGGCAGCCTCTCTGCCCCTCCTCTCCCACTCCAGCCACATCTCCCCCTCCTCCCACAGCCAGGCACCCAGCCTTGGCCTCTGGCCCCAGGGCTGTGCACAGCTGGACAATATTTTTGGGCTGCTTGAAACAGCCGATTCCCACTGCCTTCCTCAGCCAGTCACTGCCTTCCCACAGCTTCCTCGTTGCTCTTTATGTATGACCTTAAACCCTTCTTCCTGTTCTTCCTCTTGCTGCCTTTTTCGTACACTTTGCCTTCCCTGACCTGTTTCTGCACTTTTCCTCTCCCTATCCTTTCGCAATTAGGTCAGAGGGATGCTTTCCCATCTCTAGGACACTTATTTCCAGTTGTCATCTCTGGGTAGTATTCCACCTCTTTCCTCACGATTCTGTTACCAGATCTGTATTTCTGTCAGGGTTGTATGAAGGCATTTCTGCACCACAGGTTGGCCTGAGTGACTGGATGGGTTTGCTTATCTGGGTGGAACCCAATGCCTCGGTGGTCTGTGTGCACCCTCCACTCCTGTCAGGCTGCTGGAAGCTGCTGCCTTGTTCATGTGTGTGCTGCCTCACATGTGTTGGAGGGTGTTTTTCCCCTTTCATTCTTCTCTGGATAGAGCTGACTTCAAAGAGATTTTGTTCTTCATATCTGCAGGTCAAAACACTCGAGAAAATGATGCGAGTAGAGCTGATCCCTGCAATGTCTGTGGGTCAGGAGGTCAGCAAGGAGACTGGTTTTGTTTTCTGGTCAAAGGGAACTGGTTGCAGTCCCTCTTGGGGTGGTCTCTGCAGGAAGAGCGCTAATGGGAACACCAGCCAAGGCAGGGCTGCAGTGCCCCCAGGGACTTCAGCATCCATCCAAGCTAGAAGAACCTGATGGATGAAATGTGGATTTTGAGCTCATCTAACAAAGTGACCTTGATGCTCTAGTGGAAGGTGTCCCTGCCCGTGGCAGAAGGGTTGAAATGAGATGATCTTTAGGGTCACTTTCAACCAAAACCCTTCTGTGATTCTAGGCAACAACCTGGATATTGCCATGGGCATCAGTGTTGCAGGTCCCTGATGTTTCCATGTCCTTTATAGCACAAGTCTATTCTCCCCTGTGGAACAATGGGCCAGACCTGCTCTTGAGACCCATGAGCAGATTTCTCCCCCATTCATGCTGTGAAGCCTGAAGTTTGCACTATTTTTCACCTGAGCCCTACTTTGGGGTTTACTGGTGGAGAGGATCTGAAGACAGTAAGGAGTTTGGGTCTTTTGGGCAGGGTGATTGGAAACAATTAAAGTCACAGAGCTCAGGTGCTGAGCTGATGGCCCTGCTCAGAGAGTACAAATACCCACCCAGGCCCCAGGAGGGCTGGCTTGTCTGCTGAGTGGTGGGACCTGCAAATTGTGGTTCATCCTCCATCACTTCACTGAGGTAGGCTGGTGCCATGGTCTTGCTAATAGGTCTTTTTTGTTCACTTGGGGACAGGGCTGTTGCTCTGTTCTCCTGTGTCATCCCTGTCCTGCTCTTAGCTGGGAATGAGCAGTAGAGCTCGTGTGCAGCCGTGCGTGGCTCCCCTCTGCAAGCTCCTCTGCCTGGCAATCCATAATCCTGATAAAGCACCATCTGGGCTGGAAGTGTGTGAATATCCAACATGACAGCACCTCAAATTCCTTCTTTATGCTTATTAATAACAAGCTGTAAAAATAGCAGTCAGACAAGATGAGATCATAAGGCTGATCATGGGATGCCATATGCTGTCTGTTTTACTGAGTGAGACACACAGAGGAGACCTGTGCTTTCTTGCCAGAGCAGGGTGGGGCTGGGGGGCAGCAAGGGCTGTATGGCCTCTGTCCTTTTTAGGATAAACCGTGGGAACAGAGAGGCACTGCTGGAAATTGCTGAAAATCTCTGAGTCTGAGGAGCAGCGGGTCTGTGGACAGGACAACTATTCCATGGGTTTGTGGTGGCTTTATCTGGTTCTGACTCCAGCTGCTCTGTTCTGACCACATAGCTCTGTTTCTTTGAGGTGATGATACCTTAACAGAAACCAAAGATTTTTTTTTTTTTTAAATTCTGTTTACTGTGAACTTAAGATTTGAAAAAATGCAGAGAGAAAACACTGGGCCCATTTATGTTTGTACGTGCTTCAAAAAGATGATGTAGATCTTGGCCAGCTGTGGGATAGCAACATTTTCTATGCTTAAAGGAATGATATTTCCAGCACCTAGCAGTGTCTTTCTGTTTGTCTTTCATGATCCTCTGGCTGAGAAGTGTTAGTGTAGATTAGGGCTCTTCAAACTTTGATAGCTCACGGACAACAATGCTGTGTTAGTGAAGTGTGAAGGGCAAGAACCTGCTCCCTGCTGACCCAAGCCAGGGTGCTGAGATTTCTTTTGCCGAGGGGATTTGCTTGTGTTACACCTGGGCCGTGGTTCATGGCAAACTGCAGAAACATACTTCCTGAATCTTTCCTCTGTTTAAGGAATTAATTTCCTAGCTCAGGGTGTTGCTCCCTTGGTAATGCCCTGGGCTGTGGAGCTGCATTTTCTGTGCAGTGCTGGTGCATTGCTGCCTTGCCAGAGGGGCTGTTTTTGGGGAGGTGACTCTAATACCCAAACCAGCCCTTTGCTCCTCCATCCTCAACGAGGCTCAGGTGCCAATTAAACCTTGCGCAACCAAGAGCAAGCGGGACCTTCGCTAATATCCCTTCCCAAGGCCGCAGGTTCTGCTGTCCCAGGATGTGTGCATGAGTCATTGTCTGGAAATCCAGGTGGCCAGATGTCCGCCAGATACCGCTGGGCTCCTCCAGAAGGGGCCAAGGAGCCGAGGCTGCTCCTTCGCTCCCCGGCTCCCTGCGGAGGTGCGGCGCAGGTGAGGAGCTCGCACATCCCCGCGGCGCTGGGGCAGGGAGCCAGCGACTGTGGGGCCGGCCCCGGGGGAGGCATCTGCGGCAGCTGGGTCCATCTCTGCCCCCCACCCTGCTGGGAGGGAGGCAGGGAGGGGGCTGTTGTCACAGCTGCCCCGCAGCACTCGCTCTCCAGCTGCTTTTGGCTGCCGCGCTGGTGGCTTGCAGGGAGCAGAACCAGGGACCCCTGCAGGCCCCCCGCTCCAGACAGCTGGGGAAAGGCTCCTTTGGGTTTTCCCGGTGCCAAAGGCTTTTATTTCTTAGCACAGCATTAATCTGAGGGCTCTGCCCCTCCTTGTTCTCCTCCGGCCCGTGGGCTGCAGGCTCCGTGCAAAGCACAAGCGGGCAATGTTGCTGGAGAGTTTGTGTCTGGAGTTTCTGGGGGGAGGCAGAGTCCTGCCTTGGGCTCTGGGTTGTGTTGGCTTTGCAACCAAGATGGTATTCTTTAATTAAAAAAAAAAAAAAAAGGTTCATTTTTTTAGTGATTTTTCAAATTGTTAAGAAGTCTGGTGGCAATACAAAATGAGGACATTATATTGCTTTTAGACAGTGACACACGGGCTTTTGATGAAAAATCAATAAAATAACTAGTGTTGAACTTAATAAACTTTAAAAAGCTGTGAAACACCAGGGAGTCCTCTTTTGAGGAAGATCATTGTCTTTCCAGAAGGAAAACCAGATTTCTGAGGAATAAGTGTGGCTAGATCTAGCTGGTAGCTTGTCAGCAGTGAGTAGGGGTCTCTCTCCTTGCCTCAGATCCACCTCCAGCCTTCCCCATAGCCCTGGGCTGAGCTGTGCCATCAGTGTGCAACCACATTCCATCAGCCTTCATAGGTCAGGCACTTCTATTCCTTCTTGAAAAGGTAAAATCAGCCAAAGCCCTCAAATTCTGTTGGTGTGAGGAACAGGGCACCACACGAAGCAGCTCTGCTTTAGGGCAGCTCCTCCTCATCAGTGCAGTTATTCCATGGGCACATTTGTTCCCATCTGTGCCCACCTTGGGGGATGTAGGGATTAGGGCTCCATAAAGCACTGCCATGCTCCAGGAGCAGGGCAGAAAACCCCTTTTTGTATCTGTCCCTGAAGCAATCTTGCTGGAAGGTGAGTCAGGGCAATGGCTCTGCAGGAGCCTGTTGTAATTGCCAGATTTAGGATGCTGGGCTCTGAATCAATCTTAGCTTTTACTTTGCTGGGCTAATTCAGGCTTGAAAACTGAAGTGACAGCTTACAGCCAGGCTTTTCAGTTTGGCTTGTCCGAGATTGTGCATGTGTGTTATGTGGCTAAATGCAAATAAGCTGCTCCCAGAAAACACAGTCACAAGTGCTAAACTTATTATCCGCATGGGCTGATGGTGTGAGTGACTGGAGAGCACATAAATTACCTTTTTTCTGCTCAGAGTGAAAGTGATACTGGTGCTGTAGTCCCTGACAGTAAGGAATGACTCTTTCTGGTTGGACAGGTTTGATTGGCTGCTAATTTACTCTTGCTCCTCTCATAATTCAGCCCAGCTTTCTTGATGCGCTCTGCCAGCTCTCCCCAATTTGCTGCTAGGAGGATTTTCGTGCAAGTGAATTGTGGATTCCAGTTAAAACATGTATGGAGCACGCTCCTGCTTGATGGCTCTGTGCTTGGATGTCGCAGGAAGAGACAGTGTTTTGTATAACTGCAAGAAAAATACCATGTTCTAATTAGTGTAATTTATAGTCCCTTGCAGGCTAAAACAACAGCTGATGAGTCATGGAAGTTCCTTCTTCTGACACTTGCTGAAAGAAATGTTATTTTAGCTCCCATGATTTTTGGGGAGGGGGGAGGAACAGGGTGTGGAGGATCTGAAATGCCTCACTCCCTCTCCAGTACCTACATCCTGCAAAGTGTTTCCTGTTTGAAGCTTTCTGGGGTGGTTGCTGTGCAGTGAGGGAGCGCTGATTGTGGCCATGTCTAATTATCAGTCATGGTGGATCCCAGTTCGGGTGCCTGTGTCTGAGCTGGAGCTCCTGAGCCCACTGTGGTTGCTGGGACAGGAGGTTTCAGTAGCTGCAATAGTGTCAGTGTTGAATTTGTAGCTGAGCAGGCAGAAGGATGAACACTCAAGCCTGGGCCCTGGTGTGTTGTGAACGCACTCACTGTGGGCAGATGGGAGCGGGTGACAGGTGGGACTTTCAATTCTGTTTCCAAAGATGGTCTTGCTACCAAGTTTCAACCCAGTCCTACCCCTCTGGCCCAAGACTTTGTTCAAACTGGTCTCTGCAAAGGTGAATCACTTGGATAGAAGCAAAGTTTTACTCCAGGTTGGTTTTTCCCCCCTGAACTTGTCACTGATGATTGTGTGAACTGAGACAAACAGCTCAGGACCTGCCTGTGAGCTGCACGAGTAACAGGCTCAGGGGTGGGGCACCCTCCCACCTTGTCCTGGGGACTGTCCCTGGCCATGTAAGTCTGGCTCCGACCATGAGAGGTCAGCAATGGACCTGCCCAGCAGCCAGCTGCCCTCCTTGGAGCAGGCATTGCACAGCCCCCTCCATTCAGGTATAGGGGATGCCACATGGATATTTGGCTCAGTGTGTGCTGTCCATGCACGTGTTTGGAGTGCATAGTGACATAAAATATGCTCCCTGGGACAGTGGTGTCTGTAGCAAGCTGTGTCAAGGGTTTTGCCCACAGCAAAGCTGAAGATTTCTTCACTGAACGTTTCTTTTTTGTCCTGGTGGCTTTTTTGTTTGGCTACTGTGATATACTGGCATTCTTTGGTTTTTACTGTTGGAACACAGACTATCCGCCAAGAATAAGTAAATTATGACTATCTTGCACGCTTGTCTATGAACTTCAAGAACTTATGGAGGCTTTTGGAGGAAAAAAGAATTCTATAAATCTGAATCTTTGGGTAAAAATGAAGTTGCAGAGAGTTCACCCAATGACATGTCATTATGAAGGGTCCTCAGACAGCAAATGAAGTGGCCATTCCCTGGCTTCGCTGAAAGTGTGCCAAGGACTATGTTGGACCACAGGCCTCATGCTCTTAGAAGTGTTACTTCAAGTTCTGGCTTAGTCCATGATTTTGGAGAATTTCTTCAAAATTCTGTGTGCTCATGGCAGAAAAATCATTGCTGTCTTGGCTCTGACACAGTGGGAGTGTGCACCTGAGAGTGGAGAGTCAGTGTTCAGGAAACAGAGGCAGAGATGGCTCTGTGAAAGTGGTCAGGGCTGAGCCTGGTGCTATGTGAGAATGAGAAAAATGAGAATCCTTAAGGAAAAGGAATCTTACAGGGGTAAGAGTGGCCCACAACAAACCCACCCCAAGCAACTTGCTAGGACTTTGTAGGGTTTCTGGTGATCTCTGTGTAACTTGGTGCATCTGGAGCAATGTGTGACCTTTGTTATGCAGGTTTATTAAGGTCAATGATAATAAAAAAAAAGGCAGGAAGAATACTGCTTTGTATCCATATCCAAATGCTCTGTGCTTGTGTAAAAACCCAGAGTAACTCCTGAGGCAAGTGATGATCTCAGCTGAGTGGTGCCAGATAACAGGATTTCTGGCAGACAGACACAATTCTAAGGTGCTTTTTCCAGCTATTTTTATGACTGTTCATGAGATGGTATTTAATCCATTACTGATATTTGCAGCATGACTTTAGAAAAACAGTGGAGGATTAAATAATTTCCGGAGGAGCTAATTTCTCAGGAGGAAAATTTCTTTCTTAAGGACTGCACTTAACCTGAAAACTTCAAATCCCCAGGTAAATTTATCAAGCTGCTGGTTTTAAAAATATATTGGTTCAAACAGATTTTGGGTGAAAGGATCTCTGCAGTGAGTAGCACTCAAACTTAATCTGAATCTCCTCTTTCTTGATGTATTCAGTCTTAGTTTATATTTTTTCTTCTATCTTTGTAGCAAGAGGCCTAAATTCCTATTTTCAGGTAGTTGTGCCAAAGTTTTAAGGGTTGTGACAAAACCAGATGCATTTTAAAGCAACATCTTCAATGTTTTTTTTGGGGAGAGACGCTACTTTCATATATGATTAATGAGAGTTTGCAGATGACTTCCAGCTCTTCCTTTCTTGGTCTTATTCCACCCTTCAGCCTCTTCTTTTCTTCCTCTCATCAGTCACTGCTGTGTGAATTGTCTCAGCCCCTCCAGAGCACCAAGCTGGCATCTGAATAGTCCCAGAGAGAAGAACTGATTTTGTTCTGGTTAAATCTCTGTTTGATGTTTCCCAGAAAAATGGGAACATAATCAGAGATTGCTGAGACAAAGGTGAAAGAGTTAATAGCTGCTTATCAATAGTTTTTTTTTTTTTCCTCTGGGGCTGTATCTAACAGCTGGGGTGACTTTCTACAGTCAAGTGTGGCAAATACTTGCCATTGTGAATGGAGATATTTTTCTTTTTGCCTGTTAGGAATTAAGAATAGTCTTGATGAAAAGTCTTAAAAGGCCTCCATGTGTGGTAATGAAATGTTGTTACACCGTGTAGCTTTGCTGGAACAGCTCCTGGATTTCACAGGGCAGGGAGGTGGCTATGAGCTTTTGTTTGTGGCTTCCTTCCCAGAACTGGCACTGGCCTGGAGAGTTGCCCTCTGCATTTCTCCTCCCACATACATATCAAATGGCTTATCTTCCCTCTGCAGTCTTTCTTCTCTCTGACAACAACCCATAGCACTGATAAGAGGAATTTTCAAGCCAGAGGAATCATCCATCACAGCTTGTTCTTCTCTGGCACCACGGATGAGGCTCAGCCACAGGGATGGTTGGTGCTCAGCAGCCTCCACAGCTTGGTTGCCCAGGAAGATTCTGGGCTAGACTAACCCAGCTCTAGGAAACATGGAGCTAGTTAATGTTCTAGTGCTGAAATTTGTTTTCCAACCTGTTATCTCCAGAGATGTCTCCTGAAAGAGTCCAAGCCTAGGCTTGGATGTCCGAAGGGTTGGTCTGGACATGTCAGTGACTGTTTATCCCTCCTATCACACACCCAGGGATGGGAGAGGTCAGACACTGCCTTGGACAGATACTAGAAATATGGATGGTATTTCTGCCTCTGAGGCAATTCCTTTGTGATCCTATAGGCCACTCCTGGCATCCCCAAGTGTTTTGTCAGGATTTAAGCCCTTTAGTTTAGGGAGCAATATTTAAATTTGGTCTTTCCTATCCTGTGCCTGTGCTTCTCTGAGTAAGTAGTACTCAGCTGTGTGCCAGGGCTGTTGCAGGGCACCATTCATGGTGCCAAGCCTTGAGCCCTAGATCTTCTAGTGGAACTTGCTGTCCAATTGCAAAGATAAAATTCCTTAGAGAGCTTTAAAACTCAAACCCACAGAGCATTCCTGAAATTGTTGTGAAGTGATGTTAAGTAAGTACCTAAGGCAATATTTAGATGTGGCAAGCAAAGATGCCCTGAAGCTGTTGAGGCTTGCCAGTTGCCTCTCAAGCGTATTCTGGAGCATCTAAAAAGGACTTTGCTTTTGACCTAAGTGACCATGCAAGGTGTGTGAAATGCCCAGGTAAGGTGGCAATCTGCTGCTTGAGTTGGAACCTGGCAAAGGAACTCCCACTGGGCAGGCACTGCAGCTCTGCAGTGAGAACCTGGGCAAAAACACACCTGATGCTCTTAGAAGTGAGTTTTTACCACCTGCCATATATCATAATTGGTGTGACTGGGGAGGAAAGGGAATGTCTCCTTTGCTCTGCTCCTTTGTGTTAAAAGAAAATCTTATCTGAAAAGTTTTAAATCTTTCCAGGAAGATAGCCCTCCATCAGAAAAGCTGAAATAAGTCTGGGCTTTACACATGTTACACGTGAAAGTCACTTTAAAATCCTCTATTAATAAATTGTCATGCTTATAGATGGTCTTGTTCTGGTAAGTGTAATTTACAGAGGTGCTCCAGTTACACAGCACAGGCCATGGGGACAGGTAAGTTCAGCAACTTGTAAACACAGCTCGTGTTCCCCTCTCAGGATGTTTGAAGGCATAACAAGAAAAAATTCATTGCCTAGACCATAATTTATTGAGGAGTGCCAAGATCCTGGTCGGCACAATCAGGTTGGTGGAGCAGCTGATCAAGAATCTGAGCAAAGCCTGGATCTTAGGGATGAGTCCAAGCAAGGTGGATCTTTCTCTGAAGTGTCTACAGAGTCTTGCTGGCAACTGCATTTTCTAAGTCTTATCTCTGGAGTTCTCTCAAACCTGATCAAGAAGCTCTGATTCTCTTGTGTGGGGTTGTTTTCCTACAAGCCATCAAAGCTCTCCTTCCAGTTCAGGAGAAGCTGGGTTTGCTTTTAGCAAAGATGGGCAACGTGGGCAAGCAAAAAGTGTGTCTTGACCTTCATGCAGCTGGGGAAAAACTCATCAGTCAAGCCAGAGGCTGCCATGCTTCGTCAGGCAGTTCTGAGCTGCTGTTCATGTGGTTTAGGAGTCAAATCTATTGTGATCAATTATGCAGAGAATTAAAAGTTGTTGCACATGTTCTTATACTCCAGCAGTGCATCTGAGCACAGGGAAAAGCTTCACTATGTGCTGACCTTGTTAAATTGCCAGCCAGTGTCCTGGGACAGAGTGGAGAAGCCCTGGGATTTGCACTGTCAGGCAGGAAAGGGGTGGCATAGGACAGGTTGAGTTCACCCTCCCAGCTGTGGCCAGAAAAAGGCAGGGACAAAAGGGAAGAGAAGATCTCAAGGGAAAGGATGTGGTTACTTGTGGAACTGATTGCAGAAAGCTGTGAGCTGGGAATGGGGAAGAAAGCTGCTGGATTTTCTAGGAAAGACAGTGTGACAGTAGAAGATGGGCTGCTTTTAATAATCTGTTCAGAGCTATTTCTGCAAGAACAATGAATCTCTGTGCCCCAGTCATTCCCCATCTGTTTTCAGAACTCATCTGAAAACTCATCTTTCCTTCCTTTCCTCTCCCCTTCCGCTCTCTCCACTGTCATCTTTATTTTAATTTTGCCTCTCTGCTCTCCAAAGTTTTTGTGGGGATGGAGTTTGAATGAGGCAATAGACAAGGTAACATACATTAACCAGCAAAGCGAGAGCTGATTTATTTTTATTGCACCCATTTATTTTCTTCACACCCCAAACATCTTCATAAAGGAAATGATTTAACCTTTCGAGTACGAAGTATGTGCCAAGGAGTTCTGGGTTTGTGCTGTAAAGCATTGTGAAATGTAAACTGAGAGAGGAAAGGCATGAATCCCTCCCCAGTTTGATGCAGCTTTTGTGAGGTGCTCCAGGTGATATTGTTTGCTGTGGGACGGCTTCATGCCTTCACTCCCTTTGTAAATACGAAAAGTAGCCTTTGTATTTATATACAGATATAAAAAGGATCAAGGAGGGGAAAGACATTTTTACCTCAAAGACCGTATTCCTTCCTCTCTTCCTTAGTTCATGGTGGAATTCAGGTGCTTTGGGAGAGGCAGAACATGAGTGAAATGGGGATATGAGGTGTTAAGGGGTTGAAATCTCTTAATGCATTAAACATAGGCATAGACATTCTCTCATTATGCTTTTCCAGTTCCCCCCACCCAAACTGCTCTCAGGGGCATGCTTCCCTTGGGTGAGAATAATCATCTCTCTGGTCTCCTCTCAGAGAGCCTTTGCTCAGCGAGTGATTCCAATTTTTCATTGGGATAGTTTTACTGAGTAGATTTTGGGTTTTTTTCCCTCCTGCCAAAATACCCAGCCATATGCTATTATTTTCCTCTGTAAACTGCCACCACTTCCCTTTCCTGAGCCGGTGGATGTCAGGGAGAAGCCTGACAGCCTCCTGTCCTGAGAAATGATGAAAGCCTAAAGGGCAGTGTCTCCAGCCGGATCCTGCGCCTTGGCAGAGGGAATTCGGGAGTTCTTCTTGCTGGGGGAGGTTTTCACTAAAGGTCACAAGGAAATTCACCATGCACAATGTTTGGGTTTCTCTGCAGCGACAGTACTGGAGAGAGCTGCGTGCCAGGAGGGGATGTTGGTGGTAATAAGGAGTAGCAGTTTGCCTAAGCTTGCAAAGGGACTTCACTTGCAGGGGTATGAAGTCCATGCTGGGGAAATGACCAGAGGTTTGAAACCTGTCAGCTTAAAATCAAGTCAAAGAAGTGTCTTTTTTTTTTTTTTTTTTAAAGATAATAATTTACATTGAAAGTTTTCTCTGGACTGCAATCCCTTTGGTTTTCTATTTTTTTTTTAAGACTTGCCTCCCTGCCGTGTCTGCCAGGAGTGGGCACTGTTAGTGCTGCAGTTCCTTCTCCCACTGTCTGTCTGAAGCTCTCAAATATGTGGGGCTCTGTGGGGTGCTGGGGCATTTGGGACAGGGAGAGCTGTCCCATGAGAGCTGAAGGGTTGTGCTGTTGAACAGAGAAGCAGGAGCTGATCAGTCTTTGAGCTCAGTGGAACAAAGCCTGTGTTTGTTGTGTTGCACTGCTGTGGCTGTGTCCCCCTTTAAAGCTTGTGAAGTTCTTCCTGATGGTGAGGAACAAATTCTACCTCCTCTCTTCTCTTCCCCTGTAATGGCTCCCTGCACCCCATCCCCAAATTAAATGAAGAACTTTGTGAGAAAATTCTAAACACTTAGCTACAGATCAGCTAGAATAACTCTGACTGAACCTGGCTATGAAGTAACACTGTCAAGGAGTTAAAAAAGGGCATTTAAACGTAAAACAAAAGGCTGAGAACCAAAAAATCCACTAGGAAAAAAAGCAGACTTCCCAGATCTCATAATTTCTAAATAAATTCCCTGTTAGCAGCAGCATTGCTATGGCTCATGCCATTTCCCTGCTGTAGTTAGCCTGAAATATTTTATCCTCCCTTTCCTACAGATCTCCTGACTGCTTTGAAAATGAGACCTTGTGTTTCTCCCTTCAGCATCCACTTTAGTCTCTGCTTGTGTTCACAGACCTTAGGATGCAGTGCATGGCAAGGAGGAAAAATAGAGTTAATTTGCTGGTATCTGTTCTGAACATGATTGCTGTTAATTGTCAAGCTTGTCCTCTCCTGACTGCAAAAATAAGCTGGCTGAACATAATCTGCTGTGTGCTTCTGTATTTTGCTGACAACCTGCCAGCTACCAACTAGGGGTGTGATAAATGCCCAAATGGCTAAAATTTCCAACCAGCTTTCCACTCTCCTGCTTTCTGAGCTGTGCTTTTAGTTTCGGGTTTGTCATCCATGTGCCTGTTGCCTCCTGCACCAACAAAAATTCAACGGTATCTCCAAATCAGCTGGAATTTGAGATTTTGGCCAGCCTGTGCAGCCCCTGAACCTGGGCCCACTGATATATGGTGACGCCAACTACTTCTTTTCTAGCCATGTCTTAGGAAAATTCTCCTGAGCAAGGTCATGCTGCTCCTGAGCCAATTACAAGCAGGATTACATTTTGGGGGACTGTGGGGGGGATGGTGTGTGTGTGCGTGTGTGTGTGTGTGTGTGTGTTTAAAGCTGTTAGACTCTAGAAATCATACTAAAACACTGTGTTCATTGCCTGGCTGGAATTATGCAAGGGAGGATTTCTGCCCACCTTGTACAGCCAGAGAAGCAGTTGTGCCTGGCAATTCAGGATGTGGCAGTGCTGTGCACAGCCAGTAACTGATAAAGCCCCTCAGGTTTTGTAAGTCTAGGTCTGACCTTCTTTTAAGGTGTACTAAACCTCAGAACCTGGCTTTGTGGAGCTGGGGAGAGGCCGGCTCAGTGCAGAAACTGATGCTGGCTGTAAGTATTCCCTCTCTGTCGCGTCGCTGCCATGAGCACACCGTGCTGTCAGTGCTCTGCTTGAAGACCACAGTTGGTGCTTTTGCTCCCCCTCAGGCTTTAAAATGATTGACCAGTTATTGTCTGGGAAGTGAGTAGCCTTGTCTCGTGGCTCTTTGGGAAGGGATGGACAAATATTGAGGCTGTGCACTTAATAACTTTCACTTCTGTCATTTTCCCTGGAGATCCATAAGCAATATATTTCTTGACTCCAAGGTAACTCTTCAAATGAAACTTTGATGCCCTGAGAAATACCTGCAAAAAAGACAGAGCAGGGATCTATTCACCTTAGCCCAGAGCTCTTGTTTGAGCCTGAGATATAAAATACAGATGGGAATCTGATGTTTCTTTGAACCCAGATGCAGCTGAAATTAAAGATGTAATTCATAAAAGCTGAAAACATCTTGGCTGTCAGTTTGAGCTCGGTGGTTTTCTACCTGCTGAAGCAGAGAAAGCAAGTGAGGGCAGCACAGGCAGATAATGTGGATTTTTTTCTAAAATTATGATATTTTAATTGCTTATTTCTTGCTAAAATGAAGTTTGTAGTACAGTTTAATTGTGCTCAGAGGAAAGAGTGAGAAGAATATAGCTGTGATGGTTCAAAATAATAAAATGAAGGATAGTAGGGCAAAGGGAAAAGCTAGTTATGAGTACTTCAAAGGGAAAGCATGAACGGGGTCAGTTCTCTGCCCTCTGAGGTTTTTCTAATCCTGCTTGCTTTAATACCTCATGCAGTTTGATTTAAAATGTTCGTAGTAATGGGAACTCCACTGTTCCATAAACGAGGAGACCTCCTCATCGTGACCTCTGGCCCAATCCTCAGACTAACACATCACCACCTTTATTTCATCCTTGTGGTCTCATTTCTTCACCCCCTGCGATGCTGGGACACATTCTATCTCATTTTTAACAAAGAAAATTATCCTTAAAGAAAAGAACTGCAGCCTTTGTAGATCAGATTTCTACACAATCTTGGAAATGTATCCATGGCAGAATGGTTCAACCTTCTCTCACTTCAGATTAGGGTTTGATGGAAATGCCAAGGTTCTGATCTATGTAATAAACCCAGTATCGGGTATTTTACAGAATTTTATTTTGAACCAGGACCATCATTATTGCTGGAAATTCCTCATTGTGTGGATTTCAGGACAGGTCATCCCACCCTTTCAAAACAAAAAACCCTTGTGTATCAGCATGGTACAATGCAGCAGTTGATTGATCATGCAATAATAGAAATAACAGGACAGGCTCGTGGAGTAACATGAGGAATAAAGCTGACACAAGGACTCAAAGATAAACGAAACTAAGAATGAATTCCATGCCATGAGAGCAAAATGTCACAGCTGGAGAACATCAGGCCTCCCAGCATCCAACAATGGTGCTGCATTAGACATATGGGTGAATGCATTTTCCTTTTTAAATGGGAAGAAAAAACAGATTAACAGACCAGAAAGGAACCACAGTGTGGACTGGTTAGATCTCTAACAAACAGCACAGGAGCTTTTTTTTTTATTTTAATGATTTGAGCATTTGATGTGGTATTTCTGAAAGCACATTGGGACCTTTGTCTGAACAACCATTCCTGAATCATTGGGTGGAGAAAGAGGTCCAGAAGGCAAAAGGACATGACTGAGGTCACACAGAGCCTGGAAAGAAAAGCTTCCTGCCTTCCAGGCTTATTCCATCTGGATGACTGAGGAGGACTGAAGAATTCTCCTGGAGCCCTTGCTACCATTCACCCCCTGCCTTTAAAAATGGAATGTTTCCTTGCAGTGTTGTGGTTGTTTACACAGTGAAATGTTGGTTGGTTTTTTTGGGTTTTATATGGCACTTGATAGTGAAAGGAAGTTCTACACAAGTTTATTC
Source organism: Dicrurus megarhynchus (assembly GCA_013399195.1). Lineage (NCBI taxonomy): Eukaryota > Metazoa > Chordata > Aves > Passeriformes > Dicruridae > Dicrurus > Dicrurus megarhynchus. Next base: position 1,499,770 of record VXAD01011878.1, on the reverse strand, counting down.
CTGTGGGGAAATGGGGCAGGGTGACTCAATGGGTTAATCTTGACTTTATTGCATTGTAGCTGCTTTTCCAATTAAAACTGCTGGCTGGCAGTTTGCATTATCAGGAGAACACTGGGAGCTGGGCTGTGCTGAGGGCTTGCAGGCAGGATTTCTCCTGGGCTCTGGGAGCCACCATGCAGTACAGTGACAAAAGCCACTGGAAACTCTATCGTGGCCTGGCAGGTGGATGGAAATGTTCAGCCATTTCCCAGCCAGTGTGAGCAAACTGATAGCAATTCCCAGGAGCTGGATCCTAATTACACTTCTTTGCTTGGGGATCATTTGAACCTTTAATGAGAGCTTGGTAAGGAGAGAGGGAGAGGTGGTTTTTTATTACAGCTGAGGAGAGGGAAAGGCTTTGCTGCCAGGGAAAGTGGGCTCCTTTCAGTGCCATACTGAAGAAGATGTCTTTCCCACTCACCATAGAAACAGCAGCTGCTTCCTTTTGGTCGAGGGAGTGGGCAGGCTTGGCTGGTTTAGTGGTTCATTTTCCCCACGTGTTGCTTTCTGGTAGCAGGCTTCTCCTTTGCAGAGATGGATTAGACATGTCATCCCCAATTCTAAAATTTGGTGCCACTTCTTTCACTTTTTGGGAGACAGGATGGAAGGGGAAAGATATTTTATTGACTAGTATTTCCAGTTTGGTAATGTCAGAGGTGGATCCACTGGTGTACAGAGAGTGGTAGGCCAGAAAGGATTGTTTTCTTCTTCCCACTGGCTTCTGGCCACTATTTCTGGCTGATGGCTCCAAGTCAGACAATTGATGTACGGACGTTAATTTGCAGGGACAGAACTGAGGGCTGGCACAGAAACTTTACCAGGATTAGCTAAGAGGTTGCTCCCCCAGTTTTCTTTAGCCACTACCCCTTGACGTTGAAGTCTGTTCAAGGGATTATTGGTACAAAGTCATGGAATGGCTTTTTGGAGTCCACCACGTCCCTATAAACTTTTGAATCGCGTGATCTGGGAGCTGAGCCAGTATCAGACAGTTTAAATCAACCAGACAGAGAAAAATGCTTGAATAAACTGTTACAGGAATGACAGAGGGGAGTTCTGGGATGTCCCTGACAAAACAGCTTAAAAAGTCTATAGTGGTTTTATTGAAGTCTCTTCAGCTTGAAGAATAACAAATTGTGAGACCTAGCCCACTCTCCTTTTAAGTCCTGGTGTAGTTGGAAGCCTTTTGATGCTCACTTTGTTTTCTGATTACTTAAAAAACCTAATTCAGTTCTATTGCTGCTATCAGCATTTTGAGACTCTGACCATCTAAGATTTGTCAATATTGTTCTTGCCATTCTGCACTAATTTATTGTAGTTTACCTTTTGCTAACTGTGGGTTTTGCAGATAGAAGTTTTTGTAGATTCAGTGAGCAAATGCTGACCACAGCATACGAGCAGAAATAAACTCAGCTGTGAACAGGAAAAAAGTAATTTGAGGATTTCTTTTGTATCCATCTTTTGTGATGCCAAATAAGTGGCTGAGGACCAATGTGAGAAACCTATTGATAGTACAGCTGCTTCTTAGGCTGCTTCTAAAATGAGGAGTCACTTCCTTCTTACAGTATCGTGAAAAGTCCTACCAAGAATATCACTGAATTTTTCACAGGGGGCCAATATGAAAGTTACTGCCTCTGCTTCCTCTTGGAGGTGTTTATAGTCTAAATGTCTTAGCTGTGTGGTGCCACCAGAGGAATGAGGACACTAAATGCTCAGCAGGCCCCTGGGAACCCTCTGTACCATATCACTCTTTTTCCAGACTTTGGCACTGGGAAAGGTTTTACTGTACCACTGAGTTAGTAGTGAGGGTGGTATAGTTTAAGCTGCTCATCTTCCAGAGCTCTCTTTGTTCTCATCTTTACCTTCTTTCATAAGTTTCCTACCTGAGCAGCTTTTTATATAATATCAGCAGGCTTGAGAAGGACAATTTCATAAATAACTTCTCTCTGAATGGATACTAAAAGGAGTAGGCAGGGATGTTTTCTTCACAGTCCCTTGTGCAATGACTGTGGGTGTTGGAGGAATCTGCTGAGGAAGGAATCACACAGGCTTCATATTCTGTAAACAGCATCTTCTGTGGTTGCTGCTGGAGAAATGACATTGCACTACATGAACCACTGATCTAATAGGGACTTCTCAGGCCCTTCCAGCAGTCATATCTGTCCTTTTCTGAGTATAAATCGGAGTCCTGGAAAGCAATCATCACTCTAAAAAGGCTGGATGTGTCCTGTGTGTATATCTGGCTCACTAACACAACTGAATTTCCAGCTGAGACCCTGGCAGAGCTTGCAGCCAGGTGCAATACTAGCTGAGCTAAAATAAAGCCTCTCAAGTCAATCCAGCTGGCATCCTGCTGAGTGTCTCACCTTTTGGCATCATCTTCTCATTTACTCATGCTCCTTATTGTGCTAGAGCTCTTGCTGTTGCCACAGTTCCTTTAGCTATCATAATTCATACTGATGCCTGGCACCCAAATGGTTAAATGCATTTGGCTTTGCTGTCCTGCTCGGTCCCTGTAGATTGTGTTGGAAGAATTGAATGAAATTGATAGAGCTAGCATTACAGTGAGCAAAACCCCCTGAAGAAAGAGTAGATGGGTGGATAGAGAGAATGACCCCAAAGAAAACAGCTGTCAAGGGCAGCTATTGGTTTATCTTTCATTGAAAGAGAGACGTAATGAATTCTAAATTAAGAGAAACTAGAAGCAAGGCTGTTTATCAGCTCTCTGCTGCAGCATAAACAGGCACTTTAGAGGTATCGACTGCAGTCCCACTTAATGTACCAGTAGGTGTATTTCCTCAGTGCCTGGGAACACCACCAACCTCAGGTTGGACTAAAGCTCTGATATTTGAAATGTGCCAGGTCAGGGCAAGAACTGTTTTGCGTCTTGGTCTCCTTTCAGAGGGTCTTTGGACACGGTTTTCTTCTGTTTGTCAGCTGAAAGAGCAGCATAAGCACGTGCAGCCCAAATGGCCTTTGGCTCAAGGGAGCCCCAAGGTACAAATGTAGGTGAAACCCCCAGGGACAGCACTGTGTAAGGCTCTCCTTGAAATTACTGGAGATTCTGAGGACAAAACAGCTCCTCAGTAAATCTGCTCTGAGAAATTTCAAAGAAAATGTTATCCCACCTTCTTACCTGTTCCCATTGTGAGAATAATTACCTCTTTGTAACCCCACTGTGCAGACCCTGGCTGAGTATTTATCAACTGACCATTCAAGGGTGGCAAACAATCTGACAACTGACTCCAAATAATGTAATAAGGCTGACTGATGAGTTGTTCTTGCCATTCTTGACTGTTTTTTTTTTTCTCTACAGCCTGTCTCTGAGATACAGGATAGGAAAATTGCATCTGCCCAAAGATAGGTTTGTGCCATGAGCATAGATTCCCTTAGGCTCCTAATTCAAAGGAATTCTTGATGCTGGAAAACATCATCACCTAGACAGGATCCTCAATTATTTACAGAAACATATATTTCACGGAACATATTTCAGATATTGTCCACCGAAATCCTATGTGAAGCTTGCCTTTGAAGAAACTCATATTCTCAGCATCTAGCTCACAGCAGAGGGACTGACATCTGAGCTTGTGTTTGTGAACAGTGTTCCCAGTAGCAAACTTTTGAGAGCTGATATAATATATCCAATTGCCTTGTTCGATATTTCAAAGTATATATCTTCAGAACTAATGAGCATTTATTAAAACATTACTTTTTGCTTAGATTTGATGGAAAATTTTGATTCTTCCATGTCTCGTGCTCTGGTGTTTGGTTTTTTTTTTTTTTGTCTTATGTTTAGGCAGATGGCAGCAAGAGTTTTCTGCTGCCCAATAACTTGCTGATTCTCTGGCTTTTGCATATCTTCATTATTGAGCTGTAGGTCTTTGAGGGGGTTGAGTATAAATGGCTGAGCCACAGAGCCCAAGATGCTGGAAATGGGTCCTCCATTCCTTCATCAACACCACTTTCCCTTAGCTGAAGTGTTGAAGATGAATTTGTCTCAATGTGTCAGCTTAATAAGGTCAAAATCCAGATGCCAGGGATGAATATGGCTCATTACATTATCTCCTAGTGAAAACAATCCTCACTATCCTCTGCGGCGCTTTGACTCTTGTCCTTACTTGGCCACATGCTCTTTTGTCATTTTTGCACATTTTCATGTCTTTAATTAAAAGAAAAGGCCTTCCCCATGGAAGATTAATTAGGATAAGTGTGCCACCATTAATATCTGCCACGTTTGGAAAGAGATGATTCACCCTGTGATTAAAGCCAAACGGAATCTGGAATCTGAGGAGTAATTAGCCCTCAGCGGCTCGTAAGTCTGAAGGAAGCACTATTTATCAGTGGCAGTGCTAATGCAATTACTTCTCCACTGCAGCCTCCTGGACTGATAAATCATGGCCTGAGCACTGGGAGAAGCTATCAGTTCAGGATTACGCTTCTCTGAGTCTACAAAGAGAAAAAGGGAGGAAACAAAGGGACAAGCAGCTTCTCAACAGCTTTGATTGTATCAAATCTATGGAGGCCAATGGAATCTGAGGGTCTTTTCTAAATCCATTTCCTGATGCATAAAGCTGTGAAACTTTGCAAAAATCATTGCAACTGGTTGAGATTATGACCTTTTTTTGGGAGGGGGAGAGAACTGAATCCAAGAAAAACTTATGTTCAAACTGTGAAATCTGGGCAGAACAGCTTATCTCTGCTGAAGTTGAACTTGTGATCCATCTTTCCTTAGAACATTTTTGCATGTTTTTTCTATCATGGATTTGTTTAGAAGCGGATGGTGAGCAGTGAGTATTAAGATGCTTGCTCCTGTTTTCTCTGTTGCTTGGGGCTTTTTTGGGACTATTTCGCAAAAATCTGAAGCACCTTTCCCGTGGGATTTAAAAGATTATGAATACATTAATCAACAACAAAAATATTCTCCTCTTTCATGTGTATATCCACTCAATCTCTGAGTTGAGGCAGAAAGTGATAAAATGCCATCTGGGCCCCTTTGAGAAGACAGGTGCGTCCTTGATGACGCTCTCTTCACTTGGAGAGAAGTGTGTGCCCCTTTCCATGAAGGGTTTGTCCTCGAGACTTCCAATTCCCCCTCCCTAACAAAAAGCTCATAAAGTGGTTTGTCTTGCAGAGTGAGTAACCCCTGTCTCCTCATCCTGGTGTTTCACAGGTGCCATTTTCCAAATCTGAATCACACAGCACTTCACCACAATTAAAGCTCAGAGAACCTGGGCCACTCCTGGAGACTTTCCAATGAATTCCATGAAACTGTGCCATGTGCCTTTCATTTACATTGCATTTCTCAATCCCTTCAATTTCCTGTAATTCCTGAGATGGAACCAACCTGCCAATAAAATATCTGGAGGTAATGGAAGAGGATATAATGTGCTAGGAACTGATTGCTGGTCTGGACCACTGGGAAACAGCTTGGTCCTTTGCATTATGGTCATACAGAAATGCTCTGGATTTAGACTTGATTTCTTATCTCTGACTGGTACCCAAATAAACAAGCACAGGTGGGAGAAGTCTAGTGGGGCTCAGACTAGATGAAATTTCCTTCTCATAGCTGCAGCCTGCTGATAGAGATGTTCTGGGATCATTCTCTCTGTCTTCTCTGGCACAGAGGACTTTGGGCCAGGACCAAGCTGTTTCTTGCACTAGTTGAACTAGTGACCCTGTTTTAGGTGTGCAGGAGCAGCCTTGTTGGAGCTGAGGTCTATGTAGGGTTGGAAGACCTGTCCAGTGCCTTTTTTTGACCCCTTGTGTAAGGACTTTCCATAGTATTTCAGCTCTGCTGCTTAAACCATAGAAGGGAATAGGGTTAATTGTGGAGCAGCAGTGAAAAGATGGAGCTTGGCCTTCAAATCCCAGGCAGCTCTTCCTTCAGGAACATGGAAAATGAACAGTGTTTGGATGCTCTTGTGGTAGGTGTTAATTATGTTGTTGTTTTTTTTTTTTCAGCAGATAGTCAAACAAAGTCAGACTGAGATTTCTTGAAGGAAAAGATAACACATCAAATTACATTAGCAGCTGCTGTGTTGCAATTGTTGACATGTTGGTTGACTATGGTACATGTCACAGTGAAACAGCTGCAGCACCAGTGAAAGAACACTGATTTTTTTTTTTTAAGGAGCTAAAAGAAAAAAAATCTGGTGTCCCCTTTGACTTCTGGAAAAAAGAAGCCTTAATTACCTATTGGTCCTCTTATAGAAAAGATCTGGCATGAGATAAACATTTTTCTGAGATGATTTTCTTTAACAAGTGTGTCCTTGACCTTGCTAGTGAATTATAGATGCTGTTTGTCTTGTAGCAAACACTTTGATTCTTTTTATTTTCACAGTGCAAATATAAGGTAGTTTTGAGCACTGGAGAGTGGTTTGCCTTTCTAGGTCCTGTTCTCTCATGTCAAATTTTTGGGCTGGTATGTTGCTCCACAGGCAGCTTGTTAGGTATGATGTTGGCCCACAGACCCTTATGAAGATCAAAGGGATTAAGTTCAAAACTCAGGGGAAAATATGGAGAAAAGGTAAGGGCTGCTTTTCTGAGGTTTAAAAAAAAAATTAGAATTTAGACAAGTGGCTCTGCCTTAATGTCATGATGGGAACCAGTTAAAATCTTTCGGCACTTTAACTGGAGCTTGGAGCCACATGGTGAAATAAGGCATGGGCTCATATAGTGGACATGGTAATACTGAACTTCTGTGTAGCTATTTTCGTATGTATTCCCTACAAGAACACTTGGCTTGGGTGAAGAAAGGTGGTATTAAGAAACTCCCAGTACCTGTTGATACTGTGTGATATAAAATTAACTCCAGAAATGAAATGCAGGCCAAGAAGAGACCCATTGCCTTCTCTGTTCTGCACTTCCTCAGGTGAGGTCAAGTACATCAATTTTCTGTCTAGAAGGTCAGTAGTGAGAGCTATTGGGTTACCAAGGAGGTGGATTTCAAGCGACTTTGGCAATGTGACTGCTTGACTGGTTCTAGTTAGCCACAAAGTCAAGTTTGTGAAAAGGCTGCAATGGGGGAAAAGTAGCCAAGACAACTGAAAAATGACTAAATTTAAAACAAAAAAGTAATTTTTTTTTTCACTTTTGAGAACAAGGAGCTTTTGGTTCCTGATGCTTCTGGTAGGGGCTCAGTGGGCCAAAGGAAGAGATTAGCAGGGAGGATTTGGCAGGATTGTTCCCTGTTATGGGTTCTTCTTGCAGAAGTCCAAATTCTGCACTCCATCCCAACCATTTCTTTTCCCTGGTTATAGCAGCTCTGGAAAGAGAGAGGTGCTGGGGATGGAAAGGAAAGTACTCCACCCAACCCTTAAGATGATCTGCTAGTTGCTCATTTATACTCTGTGGTTTGAGCTGGTGTTAAAGCCCTTGCTGACTTTGCAGTGGTAAATAATACTAAAGAGTTGGTTTGTCGATACCTCATAAAGGTGGGGATGGTTCAGTAATGTGTGATGGGAAGTGAGGTGAGACTGGCTTCAGATGTAATTCGAACACTTAAACTTCTTTCATAAAGGCTGATTTTTATTTCTTTTTCTCCCTCAACCTCCTTTGTAATTTGGGATGGCTGAATGGATTGAAATGGAGACATCAAGTGTCTCACTCCTTCTTCATTCCCAGCTGGAAAGGCTTCTTAAGAAGAAGTAGGCTCCCATTTTAACTGGAGTCAGTTGTTTCCCACATATTTGGTTAAACACTCAAAGACTCCTACCCAAAGAGAGTTTTGAAGAGGTGCTGAAGCAAAAGTCTGTTCCTGGGAGTGGTTTGGACATGTGGCTGCAGAAGCGCTGTTGATAACGTTCAGGTTCCTCAGAAATGGGCTGCTTCTGCGGGCCTTAGAGTCAATGACCTTGCCTGTTCCCATTCCCAGCACAGTAATCTCAGAATATCCACATCACCCCTGGCTGGAATAAGCATTTTAAGAATATTCTAGGTCTTGAGTTGTTTAATTCTTTACTACTAGTGATTATTTGTAGTTCTTTCAGGAAGTAGGAGTTGGGGCTTTTTGCTCGCTTCTGGTGTTGTTTTTGAGGTCTCTGAAAACCTCAGTCAGTGTCTTGATTTTTTTTTTTTCCCCCCTCCTCTTTGTTTCTTAATGCCTCAAATACTGCCTGTTTTGTTAAATTCTGGCCGTGGTTGGACTTGGAATTATTAAAACAGCATTTAACCGAACTACCTGAGAAGTCTGAAAAAGCTGGGGAGACAACTTCCTCTTAGGAGATTTAAGGCCCTTTCCTGGAGCTGCAGGAAAGTTTTCATCACAGTAGAAAGTTCCTTTTGCTTTCCTCTGTATCAGCCTGGGGTTTATTCACCTCCTAGTGTTTTCTTCTGTGTTATGTTTTCTTCACACCTGCAAAACCGATCAAAATTCACCACTATTTTTCTAAACTTGCTTGTTTTCCTAGATTCTTCAGAGGAACTCGAAATGTTAACAAACCAGTTTCTTAAGGTTCTATGCCAAAAGCCTCATGTGTGCAAAAGTGGGTGTGCAGTTTGGAAGCAGTCTGTGGAGCTGCTGTCTGCAGGCAACCTCCCTGCTCAGTTGCAATTGCCACGTGTTTGTCCAGCGTGCAATTAATTCTGTGTGAGCTGCTGAGTTGCACAAGTGTAAAGAGAGGGGGGAAAAACCCCCTCAGAACTGGTCCTGTGTTCTCACAACTGGCTAACAATGGTTCTGTCATCCTGAGATGTCCTGAAGAGTCACTGTTTTCTTCCCTTCTTGTATCCCTGCAGCACACTGTATAGTAATTTCTCTTTGGAAATGACTTTGTATGGGAATGTGGTGTGTTGGTTGGGTGTCAGTGACATCAGTCTCATGCCAGTAGCCCCTGTGCCCAGAGGGACTGGGTAATTGGCTAAAGTGGAAATTATATTTCATGTTCTCAGCCATGAAGTTACTTCTGGGCTTCCTGGGAGTCTGCTGCAGTTTGGTTTTGCTGACAACCAGAAGTACCCATTGGCCCTGCCATTCTTTACTATCCTGTTTGGGGTTTCATTCCTTTATACTAACACACCAAAATGCTGAATTGTATGTACTGCACAGGGAAATGTTGTGCAGGAGCTTCAAGCCATGCAGAAGGTGAATGGTATTGCTCAGCACCGGCTGTCCAAAGAGCTCGTGGCAGCTGCAGGCAGCAGTGGGTTCCTTGCACCTCTCCAAAACATGTGGTGTCATCCTGACTTTACAAGTAGCTGGAGGCACAGGGAAATGTGCCTGAAGTGTCAGGCAGCAGAGCCTCATGCCCTCTTCCTTCTCTCCTTTCTCTGGGCATCTTCAGCTCAGTAGGACCTTTCAGTACCCAGCAGCTGCCCTGGGAGGCTGCAGCAGGGGTAAAGTGTGTGCACAGCTCAGCCTGACAGGAGCCCCAGCAGGATCCTCTGCTTGCTCGTTAGCAGCAGACACCCGTGATGATGCCTGGCTCCTGTTCAGGAGGCAGCCAGCCATCCCCCCTCAGCAGCTCTGCAAGCACAGCCAGCCCTGCAGATGCTTTCCAGCAGCATCCAGCGTGCCACAGAGGGGCTCCGAGTCTAAAAGGCCTTTGCTGTTTTCTCTCGGAGCAGACCTGGTTGCCTTCATTGTCAGCCCTGCATAAATAGATTAGCAACTGCCCTTTCAGCTGCAGGGAACAGGGCAGACAGTTCAGGAGGAATGTGATCTGAGTGGGCTAGAGAGCTCAGACCTGAAGCATCACTGCAAATATCAGAATTCCCTGCTGGTCAAATGACAGGCCTGGGTAGTATTTCACCACTGGGTCTGTTTAATCTTTTTCCTGTGTCATTGGAAAATGGAGAACTGTGAATTTCCTGCTCAATGCTTCTTTCTTTGTGCAGATGGAATCAGAAAAATGTCTTTTAGGACCTAATATTATCCATCATTGTTTTTAAATTTGGTATATTTGCAGGTGTAACAAGCCTGGGGGGAAAAGAAGATATTTTTACCATCTGTGCTGCTCCAGTGTTTCTGCAGCCAGTGGAATTAATTATTATTCATTATTATTACACTTAGTGATAAATGTTCTGCATTAGTGAGGAATGGAGGAGGAGTTAACATTGATGGCTTGCACATTACTTGGAGTTGAGTGGACCTGCTCTTGTCCTTATCAGAGATCATCTGTGGTGATTTCTCACTCTTCAGTATATGCATCTATTTCTTCCCATGGAGGAAGTGGTGGAGGCATTATGCCCCAGTATTTTTGTGCATCATCACAGGGTTTTCCAGGTCCACACTGAGAGCTTGAGGTGTAGACTGGGAGTGTAGAAGACAAGGATGAGAAGGCCAAAGGCAATGCACATTACTCTTTTCCTGGCTGAAGGAAGCTGCCTCAGCTGCTGTTGCAGGATTTTGGCTACCTCTGTCCCATCTTGGGCTGGTCAACATGAGGGCATCCCAAAAAATGCACACTGATCACTTGGGAGGTATGGGCAAAGGGATTTATCAGAATGACTCCATTGGGAAATGATGAGCACACCAGTGATGTCAGGGATTTCTGCCTCTCCATCTTCCATTTTTATCCTACTTTTGTTTTGTGTGGCCGTGTATGCTACTTGCCATTTCCTGTTACCCTCCTAAATGAACCTGTTTAACAGAAATCTCCTAACACCATATGTGCTGGTGATGAACTCCTTCCTCTCCACCCATTTGCATTAAAGTCTATTAAGGTAATTACACTTGCTCTGGGAGACAAATCATTTCAAGATTCCGACCTGCAGCTGCAGAGAAATGAAATTCTGTTTCACTGTGCCAGTGATGCCAAAATATCTGCTGACATTTGTGTCCAACACAGCAGGGGAAATAAATTTCAACCTTAAACTGTGTGAATCAAATTGAGCATTGAGGGCTCTGATCTTGCCTCACCTTGTCTCCTGGCCCATGGATTTTGTTAGTAATTCCAGCTTGCTCTGGTGGCTTTGCCTGAGGCTTGGGATATGAAAGCTTTCTCTCTCTGCATGGCTCCAGTAGAAACAGGAGTTTATTAATTTCCACACCTCGCTGGAAAATAACAGAGATGAGGCATCTTGAGGAGTTTACATTTAAATGTTTGGCTGGTTTTAGTCTGGCTGGGAGACTGAGAGCTAAAATCACAAGTGGAAATAATGCAGGTTAGGGGAATTTTGAAACTTGGAAAACTGCTCTTGTTGACTGTTTGCCAACCCTTCCCCAGACATTATATCCCATAGGGACATAATGAAAATACCTATAGCATCTCTCTGCTCAAGGATCTGTAGATAGTAGTACTGCAGTGAAGAGACAGATAAGCATTTACATTAGCCTAAAATATGTGGGTTTATTATGCTATGAGACTATAGTCAATAATCTAAATATTTATCACAGCATTTGGAACTGTTTGTAAGTCCTTTATCCGCTTAGTGATTTTCCCTTGTGTGTTATACTTTATGGCATGGCTCAAGAGTTAAATACAGTCAGTTCACCAAAGAGGTACCAATGGGAGTGGATACCCTTAAATTTATGCCCCTCATTGCATCAGCAGACTGTGATTCAGACGAGATATTTTGATGACAATTGCTTTATTTTATTCCAGTTTGCTTGGATTGCAAATTCTGTGCATCAGGAGAAGTCCATTTTTTTCCTGTGTCTGTATTATATGTGAATTCCTGGGGTGAGCAGGGCTGCTTGGCTTTCTCGTGATACAGGGAAGAAGCATTGAGAATTTAACTAAGTTTTCTGTCCCTGGGAATTTGAAGATGGTTCAATTACAGGTCAAAAGCAATTCTGTGCAAACTTCTAATTTGAAAAATGTTACAAGAAGGAAATATACATCATTAACTCATTTCTGTTACAGGGATAACTATTTTTCCTCTTCATCTTTCTTTCAGCAGTAGTTTGGGGAGTCTGTCCAAATAATTAATGATATCTGATTTATGTTAATCACTTATGATGTCTTTCTTGCTATGAAAAATGACGGTATTAAGCACACATGTACCTACCTTTCATATAAAACCTCCAAAACACGCTCACTAGAGTAAGACAAAAGAGTGCTGCACTTTAATGCCTGTGCTTGACAAACAGCAGACACGCTCAGGAAGGAGCTGGAAATTGAAAAGTCAGTTCCTCCAGCCTCTTGGGGATGAGAGGATGGGAAGAATGGAAGATAGCAGGGGCAAGACAAAGGGAGGTTACAAAGGAGGCTAAAAGGGCATTTCTCCTGTCCTTGCCCTAATGGACACTCTGGCCATTGGCCTCTGTGGGATGTCCAAGGACTGCAGTAAATGGATCTCCTCATTGTTTGTTGGGTAGGTTTGAAGCAGGCCAGGGAGGAGGTAAGGATTTAATGACTACGAGCTCTTTCATTGCCCGTGCCAAATCTTTCCCGGAGGCTGCAAGCCCAGAATATTTCAGTGGAGATAAATACATTTCAATTACTGCTATTTTTAATTAAAAATAGATGTCACAACTCATTTGGCACTTTGCTCTGACTTGTGCCTTGTTTAATCTACACTTATTTAGAAGAGTGCTTAAGACAGGCTACTGAGATGGGGACTCTTTGCAAATTGCAGTATGAATCTAATTTCAAATGACATTTTGGCAACCCCAATAAGCATTTGTTTGGAATTCTGCTTCATCTTCCATCCACACAGAAGATCTCAAGCTTCCAACACAAAGCAGAGACAAAGCCATGCCATGGATTGAAACCATGGGATGGGTGTTTTGATGAGTTAGGGCCAAGGGCAGGGAGTTCTGCTCACCCTCCTGTGCTGGCAGGTGTTACCTGTGTATATGAGGAAATTTTGTCATTCATATGTGGCTGTAGCTTCTGTGTTGGGGGGGTGAAGTAAGCGAGAGGATGTGAAATAAAGAAAGGAGAAACGTTCTTGAACCTGAGCTCTTGTTCAACAGCTCTGTCTTATCAGCTGGATTCTTCTTGAGTGAAGGCTTCACCAAGCTTTGCCTTCTTGATGTATCTTAAAATTGCTGTCCTATTTAATGTACATGGGTGGGTAGCTGCTTATTAAGAATCTCAACTAAAATGTAGCATCTGTTTTTTTCAGTGGGATTCATATTTCTCGCTCAGTTTTCCAGCTTATAATATGAAGGGGTGAACTGTTTTGCTGAAGTGGCTGTGCCAGGAGGAATATCCTGCATAGATTTTATTCCCATAAGTGTCCTTTATAATAATGATATTGTGCCACCACTGAGGCAGGTGTTCAGTGGTAAAAAGTGTCAGCAACTCCTACAGGTTTAAAGAAGTAGGGTAGGAGGAGAAATGGTCTTTCAGATGTGGCTTGTCACATATTAAAAAAAAAAAATAAAGAGGTTTATTTCTTCATTGAAAGTAAATGCTTCTTACAACTCAGAAAATAAAAATAAGGAAGAGGTGGTTGGAACAGCTCTTTGGCTGATGTGGCTGGGAGCTGCCAGCAGTTGGCTCATTCATCCCCCTCATTGTCCCTTTCTCCCACCTTGGTGTTGTCTGCTTCCCAGGCTGTGGCACATCACAGTGCTGGCCACATCTTTGGCCAGGTCTGGTCCTCTGGAAACTTCTTCCAGGCCACTGGGTAGATTTTTCAGTGGTCAGTCCTGCTGTGTTTTTGCAGCCTATATGGAGTGGTGGAGAATTTGGCCGACTGACCGAAGCCTACACAATGTATCTCAAACTTTCAGCTATAACCCTGCACCTCCCTTTTGGCAGGACTTTTTATAAGACTTTTGCATTCCCCCAGCCTTGTTCCTCCTGAAAACCTCCTTCCCCCACTAACACCTTAGGCTGGCTGGGATCCTGGAGTTTCTCCTTTCCAAAGGAAGGGTCTGGCAGGAGGAGGGATTGTCCCCCAGAGTCAGCTTGGTGGTGGTTTCAGCCATTAGGAGAGCCCTTAAATTAAGAAATTTTCCTTGGCGTTAAGGCCAGGATTTCATAATTTTCTGCTTTTATTAGTTTGTTTGTACTTCCTTAGCCCCTGGATGACAGATTTTAAACCACAGGCCTTGCTGCAATCCACCTCTGCTCTTTCTTAACTGTGCTGTTTGGCTCGGTCTGATCCCACTAGACATTCAGCAGAATGTCTAAAAAGCTGCAAAAACCAGGGAAAAAAAAATGCAGAGAGGAAAAAGAGGGAAGAAAACCTTCTTTTCCCCCTTTCACCTTCCAGAAACTTTGGCTTAGCCATGCGTGGCCCAGAAAGGAGGACTTTCCAAGACAAATGGGCTGCATTATCACACCAGACTCCCCTGGCAAGGAATGAATTTTGACAGCCTAAAAACATATTTTTCTGTGGATGGGGGAACAAATAGCTGCAAAGCAAACACTGAGCGTGTTTGCAGGTGCTGTGCTCCATTGTGTTTGCCAACCAGATGTTCTGTGCTGGGACGCTGCCCTGGCCTTTTCTGGGATGAAATGTCACTCTGGATGAAATAGAGCAAAACTCTGCAGAGTCTCTTAGAATGAGCTGAGCTTTTAATTTGTCAGCTATTAATATAGCTGTGTCTTTGTATTGCGCAGGGCACCCGGCAAAATAAACATGTAAAATTTGACCTTTAGAAAATTAACTACCATTGGGCCATGGAAATCCGCCTTGCTGCAGCAAGCTGTGGTGTACTTAGGTCCTATGGCAGTGCTTTAAAATCTCTTGCCATATGTCACTACGGGGCTGGAATGATTTCAAGGAGTTTTCTCTGCATCGAGTACCTCGACCTGCTCCAGCTGAGTGCTACTGTGTGCATCTTATGGTGTTCTAGGGAAAGGTGGCAAAATGTGGACTCCCACAAGGCAAATGTTAAGGATGTCTGTGAGTAACTCTCCTAGAGTTGTGTTTTCTCTATTGCTCCTGCAACAGGTTGGATTTGGGAGAAAATATTTCAAAATGTTGGGATAGGGGTGCTGGGTCTTGTAGCCAGTGATCCAAGAGGGAATTATGTGACAAACAACAGGATTTGAGCAGCTAACACAGAGATTGTTTTTACTGTAAATTTGGGTCCTTTCTGTGCTGGAATGACTGAATACAGCTATTAACTGCTGCTTTGGATCAGTGAATCCACTGTTGCTTCCACCCTTGCTTGAGTGATGTCCAGTATGTGTTCCTTTCCCTTTCTAGTTCTGTTCTTACTGGAGAACAGCAGCAAAATTTGTCATGAAAATGAAGCAGCTCATATTTAGCTTTTAGTAAAGGGCTCTAAGGAAGAGAGTGGGATATTGACCCTCAAGCTGTTTTACCCTCTCAAGGCCAGTGGATGCTTTTCTCAGTTTCTTGGTTCATCCAGCAAAATCTTGACTCAGGTTTTCCCTGAATGAGCAGAAACCTGTTTTCCCTGTGAGGAAACTGCTATGGTGTCAACTTCTCCCCCACCTCAAGAATTAACCTTTTTCTTCCTTCTCCCTATTGCCCAATATGAGGCCCCCTTTTTTTTGTTGTCACATCTCTCATGAGGGCCACAAGAGTGGCTTCTTTGTTTTTCTTGGGTTTTTTGACCTTATTTCACACACACACACAAAACACTCCCCTTGTGCTTGAAGCAGCACTGCTAATTGACAGGGATTTGGAGGAAGCATACCCACCTCAGCTACTGTCTGCTCTGGGATCTCTGGAGAATATGAATCATGGAATCACAGAATTGTTTAGGTTGGAAAAGACCTTTAAGATCATAGAGTCCAACTGCTGACCCAGCCCTGCCAAGTCCACAACTAAACTATGTCCCCAAGCATGAAGGAACTCCTCTCTTTCATCCTGGCAGCTCCCCTTAGGATTTTCTTTGTTAAAATACCACAGGCCATGTTGTCATGTACACAAAAGCCACGTTTCACCTCTCCAGCAATGCGTAGCATCCTAGAGAAGATATCAATAAAAATGGCCTTCAGAGTTCCCTTTGTGCTCCCACGGAGTAATGTCAAACAGCCCAAAAAGAGAAATCAGGGCTGTGTGAGAGGGAGGATGCACAGATTGTTAATGAAGTGCTGTCCCCAAAGACTTGAGAACTGTTGATTCCTTTCCAGTTAATAAACCATTTATATGTGGCCTGCTTTTAGCATGGAACCAAATGCCTTTTTCACTCAAGCTGTGATGTATAATTATATAGCTGACATCAAACATGAGCAGATACCAAGTCAAAGGAATGAATTTGGTCCTGTTCCTGTAACTCCATTTCCATGTTAACAATTTTTCTCCCCCTCTTTAAATTATATTTTTATCGAAAGCTTCAAAGGTCAGCTTAGACATTCAGGGAAAATTTGTAACTCAAATTGTTTAGTATTCTCTCATACAGCACAGCCCTCCATTACCCTGTGTCAGCAAATTAAGGAAATGAAAGTTGTGGCCAAGGATTACAATAGTGCTGGTGCTAACCTTTTACAGCACATGGCATACTATCAATTTTAGCCACGGGAGAAATGTGCTGTTCACATACAGCAAGTGGGTGTTGAAGTTTTTAATCTAAAAATGAAATCTTGCCTCTAGGAGAGACAAGTAGAGCCCATAGATCTTCCTTGCTGCTGCATAAACCTCTTGAGCAGCTGAGATCTTTTCAGCCACACATTTTTCCTTTATCCATTTTTCCTTCCTTTCTTCCTCACTTGGAGGCAGAGGGACATTTCTTCTACTTGACTGGAAGGGCAATACTGTAGCATAGAGATACGTGGGTGCCAATATATTCACAAGATGGAGGGCAAAGGAAGATGGATGGGTAACCTACAGACTTTTTCCTAGTTGCAAAACCCTCACAAGG
Source organism: Dicrurus megarhynchus (assembly GCA_013399195.1). Lineage (NCBI taxonomy): Eukaryota > Metazoa > Chordata > Aves > Passeriformes > Dicruridae > Dicrurus > Dicrurus megarhynchus. The sequence goes on along the minus strand of VXAD01011878.1, from coordinate 1,483,059 downwards.
TCTAGCAACACACATCCACTCAGCATCAATCTTCTGTGAAGTCCTAGGGAGGTTAATGGGATTGCTCAGCTGTTTAAGTACCTTGCTGAATGAAGGTGATAATTAATCAGGCTGCAAATTATTCAGGAGAACCGAATTTTAATGTGAGGTTTGCTTTACTCAATAGTTGCTATATAGTTGTTCAGGGCACACTTGATTTAGCTGGGCCAAGAAAAAACTGATAGACCAGTTTCACTTAATTGCTATTCAGTGTATTTGATTTCCCTGGGAGTGTTCCTTTTCCTTTTCAGACAAGGATGTTTTGACCTGCTTTTCTCTGTCTTCACTCCAAATCACAGCAGCATATACCCTGTAGTCTTGGAAGGGCTTCAGTTTGGTCTCTAAACTTAAAAGGCTAAAGGCAATACATAGATGGCTCTAAACTATTGTCAGAAATAAATTTCCCTGGAGTGCAGTGTAACAGGGTCAGAGTTTATTGGGTAATGCTTAGTTAGTAGATGGCCCAAAGATTAGAAGTTATTTTAGCTGGGGCATGAATAATTGAGTTGAAGGCAAACTAAAGTCAATGATCCCGCTTATCAGGTTCTGTCACTGTGGGATATGATCGTTCAGTCTTTCACGTTCCACAGAACTGGTGTTAAGTTCAAAGTGATGCTGCCAGCTGAGCAGATGGGGAGCAGCCAAGGAGCCCATTCACGCTGAAATGCCTCGATGCCTGAGCTGGATAGTCTGTAAATGCTCTTTTGGAGAGAGAGGGGGTCCCTCAGGCAGGATTTCACAGCCCCTGATTTCATCTCCTGCTTTTATTTGGATTTAGTGGGGGTTGCCTGTGCACCACCCCAGCAGTGGTGGGAGAATTAGCTTGTTGCTGGGCCAGGTTTAACATCCCTTGCCAGTCCTGGAGACAGATGTGTTTTAAAGGTAGTGTGGGCATGCCCTTTCCTACCCATCCTTTAAGTGGGTCTTGCTGGGAGGATGGGCTGGTGGGAGCAGAGGCTGTGACGAAATGGAAAAGATCCCACGCAAGCAGAAGGGTGGAACTGGGAGGTGAATCATGCTCTAAGACCCCCACAAAAATACCCATTTTCTCCATTTGTTTTCTGCTGGAGTCTCTGAGCTGAAGAGGTGTCTGTGAGCTGAAGAGGTGTCTATCCCCTGCTACTTTCCATAGAGGCCCTTGTGGGGCTGTTCCTGATTTTAACTCACTTTAATAAAGATGATCCAGTTTGCTCAAACTCTTATGAGCTCATTTTGACAGGAAAGACTCTGTAACAAAGGGGCTAATAATATCCTAGAGAAGGAGAATTGGAATGCACTGAGGATCATAAACTTGTCATCTCACATAACTGCAGCCAAAAGAAGATGGAGACTCATAAGAAGGAAATTGAGTTAGCCTTGAAAAACAGGTCTACTTTTAGATTTGGCAATTATAAAATCTGTAAATAGAAGGTGTTGTTTTCTGGTAAAAAAAAATGCTGAAAGAAATGGAGTTAATGTATTTTAACTATTCTATAATCTCTTTAGATATGCATAGAAGGACCTAATCCTATTATTTCACATGTAAGGGATAGTAATATTTCACATGAACCATTTTCAAAACTGTTGTGCTCAGCAGAAAATGGATAGGATTTCCCCTGGGCTGATAAACTGGCAGCCATTAATTTGGGAGTCCATCAACCAATACTGGACTCATAGACCTGAAATAACTGGAAAATGAACAGATAGGGAACTGTGCTGCTGCTAGAGACCATGTCAGAGGTGGATTAATGGGACAGCGATTCAGAAAGAGATCCCTGATGCCTGGGCAACCAACCTGTTCCATAAGGCTCAACCCCAAACAGCAATAGGGGTGCTGAGGGGTATTGGCAGATGACATCTGTCTCACACACAGAACCCAACACAGTCAAAGTTAAACAAAACCCACAACTGCCAAGGTTGGAGGCATGGAAGTTGTGTGTCAAGCCAGACCTTTGGGATGTTATCCTTCTCCCTCAAACACAATGTGAAGGTCTGGCCTGTTCTTTTCAGCATCACTTTCCTTTTAATTGGGAGAAGTAAGGCTTGTTTGCATGAGAAATACAGCAACTTTATGCTGGGCAGGAATGGCAGAAGTGAAGCTGACAAGAGGCAGCCAGACTACAAATTAAAATTGAAGCAGACCAGTCTTTTCTCATTCCACCAGCTCAGGAAAATATTGAAAGTAAACCGCTGGCAAGTCGGCAGTGAAAAGCAAATTAGATTTGGGACCAGATGGTGTAGATCAGTATAATACAAGTTGATGTCAATAAAGCAGTGTGATTAACGCTGCCAAGAATATCACTCACGATCTTTTCCAATTTCAGGTGTTATTTGTAGCACAGGTGAGGCGCACACAGATGCGTGCACGGATCATTTTGGAAAGTGGGATTTAATTGAATCTCTGTTCCAAAAGAAAGTCTGTATCCAGATTTATCTGGCAGTGTGCAGGCACTAGAGACTGTCCTGGAGGGGGGAATCTGGGGCTGAGAAGGAGAAGAGCAGCACGTAGGGATGTCTGATCTATGTCTAACCATGAAGCTCAGTGCAGGACTTGATCCCGAGCACTGAAGGCTTGTGTGTCTGATAATTGGGCAATGTGTATTAGGTTTATGGATGTGATTTCAGCATGCTTTATATCATTCCAATAATTATAAATTTTGTTATTTCTCAGTAAGTACGAGTGTATCAAAGTAGAATGTTACCTCATCAATATTGGCTTATTCTTATCAAGCTCTTCAGTGTTGGTGGGTATTGTCTGACCATAATATATCCTTGAGACTCTTCATTTTCAGAATGCTCTGTGAATTAATTATGAAGAATATTTCATATAGTCAATAGTCTCAGTGTCGTAGTTCATCTTCTGATGGCACACTGAAATTCGATGTGAATATCTCATAGAAAAATGAATTTTATGTAAAATAAAGGCTTCACTATTGGACGAGATTCCAATCTGCAAAACAGAGTTGTAAAAGATGAGTTTGATGATAGAATGAAGAATAACTTTAAAAGTGAGTCACATTGTTTTGAGTGATGTAGTTGTTTTCCAGGAAAAATCTGTTGCCAAGGATCAGGGCATCCTTGGCAAGCTTAAATGTGCAAAAACATCCCTTCTCAGTGCTGAACTCTTTTCTTTTGAATGCTTTTTGGTGAGGAACTTAGTACGCGACTTCAGCTTTTCTCAGGAGATGAGTATCAGTTAAAATTGACTTTTTGTCACCTTTGCCCCTAGGCAGACATGGAATAGGTCATCTCTGAGGGTATATAGACACTTATTCTTATATTCTATGCATTGCCATAGGGATTTAGTCATTCAGATAGAAAATCTGACCTTTATGGAAGAATATTTTGTTCTCTGACTCTTGCCTTTCAGAATATATTTTTCGTGACTTGATAAGCAAGTTCTTCATTCTCTGGATGTGCCTTTTTCAGCGTTTCTTGTGCTCATTAATCACATTAGCCATTCCTAGCCTTTGTAGCACACTGGGAGTTAATATATTCACTCCCTTTTGTGTGTGTTTATAAGCATGTGTCTTCCCTTTGGTTTGTATTGACTCTGAAGGCTGAAGTGAGGATCAATGGCTCAGATTATTTCCTTGCTGTCAGCTATTGACTTTCTCTCAGCCTGATATCAGAGCTCCTTTCCCAGGGTGATGCTAGCAGGGTAGGAATAGGAGGGGGAGCTGAACAAATGCTTCACAGAAATCTTGCAGTTTATCTCAAGGCATCTTTAACTGAATGCACATGACGATGAGAGAGAAATTGCCAGAAACCTGCAAATTAGGGTGGAAAATTAGAGAGGCTGAAATTCTCTATCAATGATGCCAAAACTGGGATAGCTTTTGCCCCAAGAGGTTTGTTTATTTATATGATGATTGTTGTTCTGCTCAGATGGTTTTGAAGCTGAAAGGGATTTCTTTAGCTAAACTGCTGTGCAGGTTGGGCAGTGTGGATTCCCTTCACTGCAGCAGAAACAATCAAGACCAGTATGTGTGGACACAAAATCCTCCAGTTTCTGGAAAAAGGCTTTTCCTTCATTCATCTACTATACTGTGGGATCTTGATTCATAATTCTCTGCTATATCTGTAATTATCTACATCAAAGTACAGTAGCCACAATTTAATTTCTAATTAGAATAGCAGCATTTTACCTTTTCTGCCAAAGATGATGCTCAAGTGTCAAAATAGAGAAAAAGGGTAGATACTTTCAAGGGAAAGTGAATTTGTGGGAATATTAATAGCTTCATCTTCTACTATAACAATAGTCTGTCTTCCAGAGTTCCCAGTTTTTTACAGGGAAGTAAACATTTTTATCTGGAATTCTTTAGGCTTTGAATTACAAATTGTAAACGTTTAGGTGATAGTATAGATGTGGAGGAGAAAATGATGGAGTAATAGGGAAAGAGAAGCCGGGCATAATTAAGTCTCTGAAGTACTGGCAGCTGATTCTGGAAGAAGACAAGGTCCTGTGTTGGTCAGCATCTCTCCAACTTGGCTTCTTTTCCCACCTCCACCCCTGAGGATTGGGAGACTCCTTCAAGCTGAAAGGAAAACTTCCATTGACCTCAGCGGGCTGGAGTTCTTGGCATTGCTCTAGAGCTGGCAGACAGTGGGAGAATGTGTGTAGCAGCCCTGGGTGCCAGGGTGGGAAGTGGAGAGGCAGGTGGGATGTCTTGTGTCCCTAAGGCACAGCATTGAGTGTGAACTGGGATCCACTGCTCTGCTGGGTGCCCTGGAGCTGTGGGCATGGGGGTCACGGAGCAGAGGCTGGAGGAGGGAAGGATGAGTGTGTCCATGGGCTGAGAAACACCTTGGGTTTGGATCTGGCTTGGGTTAGCCTTAGATACTGAGTCTGACTGATCTGTCAGTGTTGGAGCTGTAATTGGGCAGTTCAAGGTGTCGGGGGAATTTAAAACAAATGCATTGATCAAAGGCAGAGTATGGTTTAGGCAGCTAACCACAAAATTGGCACAATCTCTATTTTGCACAAGGGAGATCCTCATAGTTCTTCCTGGGCTGGGATCCAATCCTCCCCTCCTCTCCCCCTGCTTATTTTGTTGGTCAGCTCAACCCTACATTTTCATCAACACAGCCCATCATTAATGTACATACCTAGCTATGTGTAAACACAAATATATAAACTAACTTCAGCTAGGATGGAAAGATAAATAAGTGCCTTTAGCAGAATTTCCCCTCTTGAATCTGCCTGAAAGCAGACAGTGGAGTTGGTTGTTTAGCCCAATTTAGTTTTCATTTAACCAGACCAGAGAGTCTATATTACAAATGACATGTGGCCACCACAGTAGCAAAGTCGCTGTTTACTTAATCAAACATGATTAATGCATTGGTTTTACATTAGGATCTGCTTTTCTCCATTGTGGGAGTAGTCAAGGGATTCTCTTTGTCTGCTAGCAAGGAAGAACATGTTTTTTATCCTATCCTGCTTATTGTGCAGTCATGTCAGCAGTAAAAAATGTCTTTTAACATGCCTTCTTTTATCAGTAGAGAGATCAATACAGCAACTTTCTGAAAGCATAATTCAGTTACATGTGTTGTGGGAGACTAACGCGAACTCTCTTGGCGAGAATGCTTTTCAGAAAGGCAGGGAAGGACATCATGGACTTTATTTTAGGGTAAGATTAAAGGGATTTCAAGTGTGCTTTGAAAATATCTTATAAAGGAGGACGGTTCAGGCTTGCAGAGGGATCTGTGTTCCAGAATGGAAATCAAGCATTGCTGCAGATAAGGTTTGCCTTTGCATCAGTGGTGGAACCAACAAAAAAATTCTCTGCTGCTGAATTGGACCTGAACCTGAAAATGCTGGTGGTGGATGGTGAGGATAGCAAGTGGATGGATGTGTTGGCTTCAGGAGAAAGCCACCACTGAAATGGAAAATTCTCACCCAAGGAATAACTGTAAGGAGTAAACTTTGCCCTGAGATAAGCTGAGAGATTTTAAGGGGTTTTGGGAGGTGTTGGACAGACATATCCTCAGTGAACCTGCACTTGGTGAGTGAGGACTACTGAAGCCACTAAAGGAGGCACTGAGGTGCACCGTGACCTTTTCTGCAGTTTTATCTCGGGCAGGACATGCTGTTAAAAGAAATACAGCAGCACTGTTTGATGGCTTTTCCTGGCAGGAAAATGAGGAGCTGACCTGAGTTAGAAAGTGGGCAACCACTTAGAGTTTGGCTGGGGCATCAGTACAAAGGACTTGAGAAATATATGTCAGGTGTGGTGTAGAGGGTTTTGAAGCACTGCCTGTCATAGGTCTGGATTTTATTTTCCCATTTATAAACACCAAGGTGGTTTTCTTCCTCCCTTAAAAAATGCATGAGTCCTCCTTGACTCCAAGAAATGTTGGGCCAGTATCTTCCTTTGATTGTCGTTCACAGTCCTTAATAACCAGTCAGGATAAATTTAATAACTTACAACTACTTTTTTATAGCATGCTCACAAAATCTCATCTTGAATCAGGAGACACATCCATAAAAGCTACTGAAATCCAGAATATTCATCACAAAAGTGACTGTAACACATTTCTTCCTTTTTCCCGATGACTTTGCTGGCCTTAGCACATTGTCAGCCTGGTTGGACCTCGCTACCTCTCTACAGGAATGTTTTAATTTTCAGACAGATTCCTGTACTTGCCATAGTCATTAACATGTAAATACATCTCATAAAGCACAGAAATGAACTAATAGTTACAGCTTTTCCAGCCATTAACACGTGTGATAGTTAAGCCTGATTATGAACTTCACTTCATTGGCAACATGTTTCTGTGGGTCTCTGCATTTCTCTGCCTGCTCTGAGCTGGACTAACTTGGGAGTCCATAAAGCTAAAATCAGATCAATTAAATAGCAGCACTAGTGCTTGCACTGGGGTTAAATGTGCCAGGGAGCATTTTTTTTTCCAATTCTCAAATAAATCCGCTTATTGAAAATACCATCCTAGAAATAGGAGTCTCTGACTTTGAGAGATGCCCTGGAATTTAACAGCCCATTATTTTTATATGGGCAATTTATTGCAGTCAGGAGTGATACAGTTCACGGAAAGCGGGTGGATGGATGTCTGAATCATTCCATCACCTGTCATGACTCATTCCCATCATTTCTGTCTCCTCACAAAGGGTGCATAAACATGCCTGCAGACTTTACCATGGCCCAGAGCATCTCATTAAAATTTTGCCTCGGTTAGGGTCAGAAAAATGGTTATGTAGCCCCATGACTAGATTGTAGAAGAGAGGAGGGATTGAGATCTTGACTGCTTCATTCAGAGAAGGGTGTCCAAACAAAAAGCACACCAAGGGACTTCTTCCTGATAGGGTTTTTCTCTCACCTTTGCAGGCAATTTCACAGCTATGACTCCTTCAGGAATTTTATAGAGTAGTTTGGTCTGGCTGCTCTCTTCCTCGAGTTCTGCCTGCTTTCAAGGGTGCTCTCATTCTCTGGATGATACTGGATATGGTGACCTTGTTGCTGGTAGTTCTGTGTCAAAATATGGTGATGTAGCCACTTCTCTAGATACAGCCAGCTGTTTTGGTGATAGTGAGCCAGATGACTCCTGTTGGGACTGTCAGACAGTGAAGTTAGCACACACCTCATGTATATTCTGTCCTCCTTCCTCAACAGACTCCCATAGGGTGAATGGTGCAAACCCTTTTGTGGCTTGGCTTAATCCACCTTCAAAGTGTGCTCAGAGGGTTTATCCAGCCTGTTCCTCACAGCAAGAGCTCTCTTGACCCAAGCTCTCAGCTGACCTGCTGTGAGCTGACCTGGCCAAATGCCACGTGGCCAGAGTTGACTCAAGCAGAATTTATTAGCTTGCAGAGGGCACTGCATAATCCAGTTACACAACTTCACTTTTGGAGCTGGCTTGTGTCTGGCCAGGTTGGAAGATGGGTAAATGTCTCTGGAAAATTATTTATTATTATTTATTAACAATTGAATCTTGTTATTTGCTTGCTGTAATGGCTCAGAAATCTAATCACTGATTAAGATTGCATGAGGGTAGAGATACCTCAAATAGAGCAGCAGAAATACAGCGTGTCGAAAGGAATTTATAATCTGGGTGTCACACACCCTCAATAGCAAAGGCAGCTTCAGGCTGAGCCCAGCAGTGAGAAGCTCATGCATCTGTGTGCTTTGTGAAACAAACACGGTGCCAGTGGGGAAATGAAGGCATTCTGTGGCTCAAAGTGGGGTTGGGACACGCAGTAGGTGCTCCCTGATGGATACAGACTCTGGGACTGCACCCCTGGAGTGCAGCAAGACACGAGCAGGTTTGAGTTTGCCCGCCCTCCTCCCTGGTGGAGCTCACAAAACACGAGCAATCTCTGTCCTGTGTCTTCCCCAGGTCCGTGCCTTGCAGACATCACCTCAGCAATTGTTGCTGGGTCTTCCTGAGCTGAATCCTTGGCTTCCTGAGCTTCATCCCTGGCTCTGCGTGGCGATGTGATGTAATTGTGCGAGCGCGGCCCCTTTATTGCACTGAGAGCATAATGCCCCATTATTCTCTAGACAAGGGTAGGGGGAAACAGCTGCTTTACTGATTAAGTAAATAAAAGCATGACTCTCCAGTCCTCCTCCCTCGTCCAGCACGCAGAAATCTGCCCAGAACTCTGCGCATCGTCACCATGCACTCAGCTCCTTGCCCCCGAGTGCCACGAAAGCAGGCAGTGCCTGCAGCTGGAAGGCTGCCCTCGCCTTGCTCGCTCTGCTCCAAGTGGTTTTGTGAGTCAGGCGCTTCGCCTGTGCACAGAAACCCGTATTCCATCCTGCCTTTCCATTTGCTCATGCCCCTCTGCTGCCAAAGTAACCATGGCAGGGGCGGCGTGGGGGGGGGAGGGGAGGGGGAGCAGCGTTGCCAATCTCTCATTAATTTCTAGATGCGGAATGATGGGGGTGATGCATGTGAGAGTCTAATAATAATGACCTGAGGTCCCAGGCACGGCGAGCAAGGCAAACTTCTTTAACTAACAACTTAATTATAATAAATTTGAGTCTAAGAGCATCAGGCAAGTAAATCAATCAACCCTTGCAGGCGGGCTCATTAAAACTAGCAAAGTACAGACCATAAAGGTCATCTTATTAAAAGGGATTAGCATTTTCCAGTTAAATCCTTTGCTGCCCATAGGTGCTAGGAGAGAACGTGCGTTCTGAGGTTCTCTGTTGTTGCAGTGGTGAAGGGCTGGCCCTGCACAGCAGTAAATGCCTTCAGTCCCCACAGTCAGTCCCTTGGCTGCCAGTGCCAGTGGGCAAGGCTGGATAAATGCTGGTGGACCTTTGCCAGTCTGGCCCAGCTGTGGGTTGCCAACTGTCCCGTGGAGCAAGCGAAACACGATCAGGGCTGAGGTCTTTCTTGCAAAATACGAGTCAGCTTGCTCTCCAGGCTTTTCTCTAGTCCTGCCTTACAGACTGAGACATCACCTCAGTAATTGTTGTTGGCTCTTCTTCCAATGACTCTTCCCTGGCTTTGTGGGATGTCTCTTCTCCTGTCAGGTCTTAATATATTGTAGCCCTCAAGCAGCATTTTCTATCTTTGCCTTTCTTTCCTGGCTGCATGGTACAGTAATTTGGGTTTTCTAGTGCTTTGAGAGGCAAATTTTCACAGACCCAATTATGATCTTGTTCCTTTAGGAGAGTATATTTACCTTGGAGGACACATTAAACTGAGAACAGCTACCAAAACAGCTGGCATCCTTCTTCCTGTTTTCCTCTTCTGTCAATACAGTGTTGATGGCAGGAGAGGCATTTTTTTCCCTTTTCAAACTTTCCTCTGCCCACACTTGCATTCCAGTGGTGACCCTCTGCCTGTGCAGCACCGCTCACTGATATAGTGGAAACGTGGTATGAAAATTGCTGGTTTTTTCCATGGATGCCTGGAGCCTGCAGAGGATGGTGCTGGAGGGGTCTTTCCTGCTCCTGCATTGAATTTCTGATGGAAACTGATTTTTTCGAGGAAAAGAGAAGTGTATCACAGCAGTGTCTGCCACTGGTTGAGCAAAATATCTGGAGTTAAGAGGATTTTTTCCATGGAGAAACAACTGCAGTTAGGAAGGTGGGGAGGAGCAGGCTGCACAGACCACCCTAAGCTGCACTCCCACTCCCTCTAACCCCCTTCTTGATGAGACTGTTCTCTCCCATTAGATGGATACTACCCAGTGTCAGCAGCTCGGTCAGCTGGTGAGGAGAGTGCACACAGGGGCTCAGGCTGAATGGAACAGGCACAGCTCATGGCACACTTCCCTCAGCTCCTGCTGTGCCCAGGCAGCACTTTAATTGCACAGCAGTTTACAAATAACTGCACTTCATAGGATGGAAGTTCCCCTGCACTATTTTTAATCCTTTCCAAAGGTCTTTTTCTTTTAAGCCCTGGGAGGCCTTGGGGGCATGTAGGAAATTAAGCAGAGCCTTGCAGCAGTTCAGGAGTTCATTGAGAACAAGGAGTTATGTGTTGGAAAGTGTGGTGGGAGAGGTAGGGATGAGAAAAAGCGGAGCATCTCTTTTATCCCACTAGGCTTCCCTTTTGCATAGGAAGTACTGAGGGTCTTTCCTGCTCTGCTTGACCCATCAGCAGAGCACATCACAGAGAGCTACAGGCTGCCTGGGGGAGGAAAAAAAAAAAAAGGAAGAAGAAAATACTTATTTTCTACTGTGTTTCCAGTCAGCCAGCACTGTGCTGCTTGAAGAGCCTGTGCTATCTCTCTGTAATAGCAAAAAACTGCTGAGCAGAAGGAATGAGTTTTGAGATTGTCCTTGATAGGGAAGTGCTGCCAAGTGGCCACAGGCAGGTGTCTACCAGTCTGTGCTCCCTCATCAGCTCCAAGAGCTTGCTGGAGAAACTTTGGATGTTGTCACTTAATTTTTCTGCACCCGGTTTATGATTTGGAGTGTGTAGTACTCAACGCTGTGCATATCAGCTAAGACGCTTGGATGAAAGGCGCTGCTGACTGCACAAATGTATTTCAGCTTAATTCAGGAACTCAGCCTTCCCTGCTGCAGGTGAGTGCAGAGTTTGGAGCCACTTGTATGCCTTTGCCTTCAGCTTCACACATCCCTTGAACCTCTGACTGGCACTAGCTTTGCATGGTTTTGTCTTGATGAAGGAGTTTCCACAAAAGAGGAGGAGCCTCTTGTGCTCCCCATCTCTAGCAATCTTTCCTACTTCCACAGGGGCAGGGACAAATCCAGGACAGACCCAGTACCATCATCACTGTGTGAGTTCTGCCTGCCAGTGTGACCAATGCAGGATTCAAGATAGTACAGTTTAATTAGAATACTGTAGAAAATATCTATTATTTTTTTCTCTTGTTTCCTCATATTTTCCACTCACCGCCTCCTCTTCACATCCCTGTAGCCTTTGCCCAGAATTCACCTCAACCCACAGGCTTCTTCTACTTTTTCCTTTTTTTTCTGGGAGGTGAGGGGTTAAAACAATAAATACATTGGTTCCTGTTTTTCCTCTCTGCAGCTCCTGAGCCCCAGCTGGGTGCAGACATGGAATAGTAACAAGTCCATGGGAAAGGCTCATCTTCTCACAGCCCTTGTAGCAGCACTCTGAGCTCAGTGTGAACTTCCCAGAGCACTGAGGCCGAACTGAAACCCTCACTGATGCTGCCAGGAACTTTCTGCAGGGATTAAAGCAGTAGGGTGGAGATGAAGTGTGTGTGAACCCAAACTGGATTCCAGGTGCATATGAGGAACAGTACTTGGTCTGCAGCTGAGATTAAAATATGTGTATATACTTACATAATCTGTGGCCATTGGCAGTTAGCTCTTCATCATCCAGAGACACACAGTATGGAACTTCCAGACCTTGAAGGAAAGCACATTTCTGGTGTAAGAGACAAACACAAGGCAGCAAGATCAGCTTGGTGTTTGTTCTGGTGTTTGTTCTGGTTCTAGACACATAATGATAGCTTGGTTTTGCTTTTGCCCTTTCACAGCAGGCGCTCTGTGTCTGTGAACTGTAGTTCTGCTAAACACTTTCTGTTCCTCAATAATTCCTGATGGAACAGAGGGAATTCTGCATCCTTGCAGATGGATAGGTTTGCTCAGATTGGTGTCTCAGCCTGGAGAATGGCAAGAGGGAGCAGACTCACCCCTGCACAAAGACTGGCATGGTGCAGGCAGCCTGGGTGGTCTCAGCTGGGTGCAATCCCATTTCCATTTCCCTTTGGCTCTGCGTGTGCTCGTGGAGAGTTGGTGTGGCTCAGTTGTCATTGCTGTTTCGTTATAATAACCCAATTGCTGTCTCAAAGCCCAGTTCCTAACCTGGCATTAGGGAATGCCCGCTCCTGGGAGGTCTCCAGTGTGTTGTGCACGGCTTATCTCCTGGGGATGCAGTGGAAGGGAACATCCAGGCGATGGTAAAGTTGTGGCAGGGGGACTCACCAGGTTGGCACAGGTGTGTTGGCACTGCAAGGTGACAGGGTGACCTTATGTGGTAGAGCTGTTCAGCTCCTGTTTTGCTAAAACTCAGAATCAAAAGCACTGAAACTGGAGCAGGTAGAGATGAGAAAGCACTGATGGATGTTTGTTATGCCAGCTTAACTGGGGTGGAAGTGCCAGGAAAGCAAATGAAATGAAATGCCCCACAATTGTGCCTGATGTTACCTAACACTGCACTCTTTGCAGTCACTTTGATTAAACACAAGACACTTCTTTATTTTCATGTGTTCTTCATGGAGAAAAATAAGGGGAAAAAAATAGAGAGCAGTGAGACAGTCTGTACTTCCCCTACCCTTGGCCAAGCAGTAGAGAGCAGTGGGAAACAGTTAGCAAAGGTGTCAGATTTTCTCTAAGGGCAGTCACAAGGCTCTTGTGCCAAACACTATTTGCCATTTAATTTAAGACCCATGTAAAGTAACAGCCAGGGCAGGCAGCAGGCGGAGCGTTCCAGTTGACAGACTGGCTCTATTTGCTTTAATTTCCTTACTGTGATGGCCAAGTTTATCTGTGAGTGAGAAATACTCAGAGTATTATTTTTTTTTGTTATCCCATCATGAAAAGAGAGCACTGTGTTGTGCTCAGACACCCTTTTGGGCTTCAGGTGGCCCTCGTTAGGGAACATAATGCAAGAGAGCTGTGTGTCAGCACCAGAGGAGCCAAAGAAAGTTGTGCCTCTTTGATTAAATTCTGCTGAAGTCAAACACTCTGTTCCTGTTCTGAACTGAGCCATTCAACAGGTTTAAAGGTGCAGAGACAGGGTCTGTGTGTGGTGCTTTGCAGCCTTGGAGCCAGGATGTGTGAGGAGAGCAGGGAGAGCTTCCTCCTCCTTCCTTAAAGGTGGGGTCAGGACCACTCAGTGCAGAGGGGTTTGTGTGAGGATGTGCCCTGTACATGTGCAGAAGGACCATCCACAGCACCTTGAGGGCCCAACCTGGTCTAGCAGAAGGTTGTCCCTAGCAGAGGGTTGGAATGAGAGGATCTCTAAGGTTCCTTCCAACCCAAACCGTTCTATGATCCTGCTCTGTGTGGTTTGTGCTAGAAGCCCATGGATAGGGAAGGAAAGGTCAAGGGTGGTGAGGGGAAGATTGCAAAGGGGTCATTTGCATTCTTGTTTCTTTTCTCCTGTTGGAGCTGAGAAAACTGATCTAGTGTGCTGCTGAGGAGGTGAGATGGGAATAAAACCTACCTGGAGTATATGGAGGGAGTGCTGGGAGTTCATCTGAGGCCTGTGTGAGGAGGGAAGCAGCAGTGGAAGCTGTACTGGCTGTGTAGCTAATACTGGCAAAGGGGAAATGCTGAGGGGTGCATGTAGGAATGAGTCAGGAAACGTATTAGTTACTTGAATTAATTTTTAAAAAAGAAAATAAATGCATTTTGTCAGCAGCCTGAAGTATGGTACCTCCAAGGGTACCTGTTTGGTGATGGAGATATGGAATTGTTATGTTCAGCACACAGATAAGGAGTAACGGGAGGAAAGTCTGTGAAACAAGTCATTTGTCACATTGAAGACCAAAAGCAGCTGCAGAATATGAAGCAATGGCAGGAGAAGGGTTCCCCAGGCAGTGGGACAGAGACAGCAGCCTGCAGGCAGCACTGGCTGGGTGGAGGAGCACTTGGCTGCTTTTCCAAGGTCATTAGGAAGTCTAGACTTTCCCATAAAAGGGTCCCATTTGCTGGAGAATCCTTGGGCTAGCACTGCCCTGAGGGCTTCACAGAGAACTTAAAGGCATCCAGAACAGCCTGGCTAGACTGAGGGCACCTTCCCTGAATTTTTCTGTGTGTATGGACCTTGGGAGACAACTCTGGGGCAGCCTGGCAGGAATGATTTTCATAGAACATGCAGCCTGCCCCAGCAGAAGGTGGCTCTGGGGCTGGCCCACCTGGTGGCTGGGACACTGCTGTTCCAGACTGGCTGGGTTTAGCTCCTCTTCAGGTTCCTCTCCCAGCAGACAGAACGGAGGAGCCAAAACCAACTGCATTCCTCTCAGAGAGCCAGAAATTAAAAAACTGCTTCTGTGTGCTGATGGAGGCATTTGAGGAACTCTGTATATGCAGTTATTCCCAAAACTCAGAAAGGAGACTTCCACCTTTGCTGCAAACCTCTCTTGGTGCCTCATCACTGGGTTGTTTGACCAATTCCTTGGTGCCATCCTATGGCTTTAAGCACTTTAAATAACCAGCTGTCCTCCCTCTGTTAGAGAGCACCTTTGTCTAGCACAAGAGCTTCTCCATAGCAGTGTTCAGAGTAAATCACAAGTCCAATCCCCTCTGAGACCACAGAGTGTGCTCTTGTTCCTGTTAGCAGGGGCTGCCAGCTTATGCTGCAACTTACCTTGTTAGGAGAAACCAGAGGGAGATGCTAAAGGCAAGGAAAAAATGAGTGCAGCTTTCTAATTGAGTCAGGTGGAAAAAAAATTCCAAAGTATGTTCAAGAGAGGGTTGGAATGCCTGGAAGACTGGCAATTGTTGGACCCCATTCTTCTCGAAAGCCCAGCTATGTTATCCTTGTCTTAAGGCCCCCTTGAAAGTCAGTGTCAGGAAGACAGGCCAGGTGGACTGAATCAGTATTTGTCGATGTGAATGGCCCCTGGGGAAAGACAGTGGTGTCCACCCCAAAAGAAACCACCCTGGGGGCTGCAGTGGTGGATAAAGAGCGTGGTCAGGCTTCTGCCCAAGAGAAACAGCTTGCTGAATGTGAGAAACCTTCTGGCATCCGCACAAACTTAGATGATGTCGATTCAAGCCTCGAGGAGTTTGTTGTCTAACTGGGTCCAGCAGTGTGATTTGGACAACCATAACACAGCTGGGGATGATTCCATCCTGGGAAGGTGTGACTAACCTGGGGCCATTGCAAAGTGGTTTCTGGGAGTATTTACTGTATGTTTTTGTGGCAGGATTTCTTTTTCATAATTGGGTCTTCCTGAACAGCAGTTGGATGCTAAGGTTCCTTCAAGAATGTGTAGTAAAAATCAACCAGCATACCCCTAAGTGGGGAGGAATCCTGGATAGCACTAGGGGAATTTCCAAAACTGGTGTTTACCTTTGCTTTGCTTTTAGCAATCCAATTTCTCTCTGTGAGTTGTGTGTGCAGAAGGGATAATCTGAACTGAGTTTATCACAGCAGCAGAGCTGGAGCAACTCCAAGTACGTTGTTCTATATCCTGGAAATAGGAGACTGCTTATCCAATTATTTGCAGCTTGTTTTCAAGGGAAAAATGATTGACTTGAGTCCTGCACAGGGTAAAATCCTGTTAGAGTGTGTCATTTGGTCCTTCGGAGTGGGATGTAGTCCCAGGTTTCATGAGATGCTGTTTTGCCTCCTGGGATTGTTGAAAAGCTCCTGGGTCAGACTGGGGATATTTAGTCTTCAGAGGGAAAGTACCTCTCTGTTGGAGCGAGAGATGAGGCTTAAAATACATGTGATAAGCTTTATCTTCCTGTCCCAACCCTTTTCACCTACTGCCATGATTAAATTTGTGCAAAGAGTCACTGTAATAAATAAACTATACATTATTGAGGGTAAAAACTCCCAGGAGGGAGGCATTGAGTGGTACAGAGATACAGGCACACTTAACAATGAAACAAAGAGACAGACTTTGGCTGAACATCAGGAAAAACATACTGAGAGTGAAATAAATTTGGCTATAGGACAGTTCCCAACAACAGTAGTAGCAGTCCTGTTACCCAGACTAATTTTAAACACTCCTGTAGGCATCACTCCCATCTGGGCCTGGTAAGAGAAGATGTCAGTCACACGCACAGTTTGAAAATGTCACCTTTTCTTTGGCCCAAAGTTTTCCACGAATTTTTTTTTTAGACCAATGGAGATAATTTCTTTCCATTTGAGCCATTCTCTTTGTTTCATAGCAATTTTAAAAAGAAATTGGTAAGGTGAGGACAAGGGAAATTTTCAGCTGTTTTAATGTGGCTCTTCCTTTAAAGGGGTTTGGAATCAGCCATATTCAGACCAGATTTTTGCACTAGGTAGCAGAATCAAGATGCGTTGGAGGAAGATATTAAAAGACAATTTTCTCTCCAGTGCCTATCACAAACCTGCATCTTCTGAGGTAATAAGTGGGTCTGCACGGACTGGTAGCATCTGATGCTCCTTGCCCTCATACAAACCAACCAGAAAGGAGTAAGGAGTCAGGAACGATGTTTGGCCAATGATGTGGGTACTCCACATCAGCCACAGTCTTCTCCAAATTCTTACTTCTTCCTTCTGGTCCTTTTTTTTGCTATGGCCAAAGTGAATCCAGTATGAAAGCCCTGTTAATTATTCACTGGGATTCAGCACTGAGGAGAAGAGGTGTGAGAGGTAAGGAGAAGATGGTGCAAATGACTCAAGCCCCCCTCGAGTGCCTGTGTGGGCAGCCTGAGGGCATCCCAGGCTGTTGGTTGGGAGGGCATGGTGCTCTTCCCCGAGCTCCTGGCCATCTGGAGGGGCTGGATGATGCTGGATGGTTTTGTGTTTGCTCCCTGGCTTAGTCTCTCATAACATGGTTTGCAGCACATATTTTGTGATGTGAGAATGTGCTCTCTGTTCACTTCTAATGCACCTGTTGGTTCCACAAACAAGCCTGCCAATTAAACACAGGAGTCAAATCCCACAAGGAGCTTGGTTGCCTATGCTGGAAGATGTATGTATGTAATAAATGGTATTATGAGGTATACACCCAAGCCTACTTATGAGTTACCATATGAGAGAGAAAGCATGGTCAGAGTAATGAATAGGTTCAAATAACATATGGATTTATATGCTAGATGCACCTTCCAACCCTTTGTTTCATCTTAGGCAAGTTATTTATCTTCTCTGGGCCTCTGATCCTCTACTGAGTACATCTGGGATGAAAAAAAATTCCTTTTTATCTGTTTTTTTCTGCTCTGATTCCTCATGCTCAGAAAAAGGAATTGCCTCTCTGTGCACGTGCTTGATTTTGTCAGGATTTTTACCAACACTCAGGTGCTGCTGTTGCATCTCTGCCTGTACCCTTGCAGAGCAGAGATACTCCTTTGAGTCCCCTTTTATGTTTCATCGTTGGCGCCTCCTCTCACAAGTAAGTGAGCTGTATTTTAGTCATCAGATCGGAACTAAACTTTGGTTTCCATGGAAGTCAGGTACCTCTGTCTTCAGCAAAGTCCCGTTATTACTCACCAGGAGAAGGGCAGCCAATACTGTACCTCAGCTGTAGCTGACAGGCAATTTATACGGGACGAATCCCTTAACAGTGCACTTCAGCCTTTCCTGAAATCTTATCCCTCGCCTCTCCATGTGAGCGGGGCCGCTGGCTTCGTGGAGCAGCTCATTCCAGACAGATGCTGACAACTGGAGCTGAGTGGTGCTGAGGGAACGTGACACAAAGCTGCAGCAAATGTATTAATTGCGTTGCTTGGGGAGGGCTGGATTCTTTCCCCTGCCCCTCCTTTGTCTCTGCCAAAGCTTTGTGTGTGCTGGGAGCCTTGCTGGGTTTTTCTCGTGTACAGCAATTAAGGAACACAGCCCGGAGTTCTGGGCATCTGCTTCACATCCCGGGAAGGTGCGTTATTAACCCAAAAGGATTTGATACCCTCCCGCTGTGTCCCATTTTCTCTGCTCTTGCCTGGTCCTTCTATTTGGTTCAGCCTCTCAGGTCCATTAAGATCTTCACAGTTGCCCATGCACAAACCTGACAGGCTCATGGGGAGATTCTAAAACGATGCTGGTTCAATTAGCAGGATATAATTTGCCCTTTGGTGAAACCCTGGGCTCCCCTGCCAGGCTAAGCACTTGCTGCCAGGGCACTTAGCACAAGGAGGACCATTCCCATCACATCTTTCTCAATGGCAGGTCACAGAAACCATGAACCCAAGTAGCCGTTGTAAGAAAGGAATTGTATTTTTATCACAATTTTATTTTTCCTCATGAAATGAGTTTTAGAGAAACCAGAAAGCCCAGTTTGGATATTCGATGTGAACAAACCAGCTGGCAGCTGTAGTTTTTATTTTAGCCTGGGAATCCTGCTGGCTATTTTTTTTCCTTCCTTCCCCATGAGCCCCTCTGGCAATTTGAGTTGTTGTGCCCTATAGGTCACAGACCAGTTTGCTATACAATTTTCTGTCTCTGTTGATCAAATGCTTTTCTGAATGATTTGCTGTTTGCTGTGGTTGTTAACCTCCTGAGTACTCAGCCTTGCTTCTCTCTCTCACCTCTGAGACGTGCTGAAATACCTGAAGAGATACCAATATCAGATTTTGCATATTCGCAGTGGTTATTCCCCATTCAGCTGCACAGACAACAATTTTCTCATGCTCACCAAAAGCAGATATGAGTCAAACCTCAAGTGAAAGTGGTATTCAGGATGGGGGGAGGGAAGGAGAGTCAAGATATAATTTGATTTTCTCCTCAGCCTTCAGCCACTGTGGACAGTAGCTGTTCCCATGAGTTCTTTTGTATATTCGCAAAGGAATGGGTTTGTGTGCTTTGATAGTGGAGCTTCTCACACTGGAGGAGGTCTTCTCCTGGAGAGATGATGTGGAAAAGGCTGGTGGCATCTGCCCCTGCTGGGGCAGGGAGGAAATTTGGCCAGAACTGCTCTGAGAGCAGTGCCAGAGTTTGGCCTGGTTGCACTGGGTCTCTCACCCGGTGGGAAAAACCTGCCCTTAACTCTAGGTTGTTTTTTTTTTTTTGTTACTTCTCTCTCCCAGGAGACTTCCTTGGGTTTATAAATGACTGCATTTCCCTTTGGCATGACAGCTGCAGCTTCACCTCTTCTCGTGTGAACCTGGAGTCAGGTCAGGCTAAAATGCTGAATCTTTCCTTTCTCCTTCCCGTGGTTCCCTGGCCCCCTCCTTCCTTCCCCATATCAGCTGCCTGTATTGCCATAACTTGAGGATTAGCTTTTCCCTGCAGGACTGAGCTGAAATGCAAGTGCTTTACTGAGCAAAACAAATCTCTTCAATATTAGCGAGGCAAACCAAAATGCTTGAGCACATGTGGTTTTTGTTAGCTGACTTCTCCCCCAGCCCCATGTTTGGTCCCAGTGTCAAATTCCCTCTTAAATATGCTTAGGAGGTCACAGAAAGCAGGTGAATAGTCATACAATAAAAATCACATCACACCTCTTAAAAAAAAATTAAAAAAAAGTACATCCCCTCTTTCAGTCTTCCCCCCACTCCACCCATCCCTATACACAGTAGAGGCAAAGACCTGATTATGCACTTAGTGGGAATGAACTAAAAATGAGTTTTCCTAGCAGGTTGGAGTACAGGGATGTAGTTAACAGATCAGGTTGTTGCAAATGAAGACACAGAGTTATAGGGTGCCCAAAGTTAAGCAGGTAAATACAGGTCAGGCTCTCAGCCGATACAAGTTGTCTTCCCTGGAGTGATTCCACACTGCAGCAGGGTCTGGCTTCCAAAGGAATGTGCTGGTGCCAGCTGGGTACTTTTGGGAAATGTTTATTGAGTAAGATGCTGAGGAGATGGCAAAGGTATGTGTGCAGAACACACCTTGGAGTGCTCGGTGCAGGTGTGAGCAGTAAAGCTTGGATGGGGTTTTTGAAACCATGACTCAGTTCCTTTAGGAAGATCAGATACTGGGTTTCTGTTGTGTTAGCAAGGGGAGCAGAGCCAGGGCCCCAGCACCCCCAGCACTGCTTAATGGGTGGAAACTCACACAAATCTCTCTGATTGATTTGACCTTATGAAAGAAACTCTAATAAAACCTCAAGGTCCTGGTAATGAATTTTATGAGTCCCCCCAGCAAAGGCAATACCTGTGCATTGGCAGATATGTGAGCTAACTCACAGAGAGCTGGCTTGAGCAGTAGAGACAATGTGAGAAATGTTTGTGAGTTTAGTCTCTCAATGAACCCAGTAGCATTGCCTGAAGAATATTCATTCATTTTACAGCCTAGATAGACACTTGCAACACCAAAGAAGCTGTGGATGCCTCATCCCTGGAAGTGTTCAAGGCCAGGTTGGATGGGGCTTGGAGCAACCTGGTCTGGTGGGACCCATGGCAGGGGGTTTGGAAAGAGGTTTGCACCTGTGGGTTTTATGCAGGTTGGGTTTTTTGTGTATACTCTGATTTTAATGGCCAAAAGGTGACAGGGTGAAAAATAGAAATACTGAGAAAACTTCATTGTGTTCAACTCTGTGCTTGGGGTATTTACTTCTCTCAGCAGGGCACTAACCTGTGAAAAGGTTTTCAACAAAAGATTGTCATAACTCAAGGCCAAGACCTGTCTCTTGTTTTACTGAGCAGTGTGTTTGACTCATATTTGAGGTACCTTTTGATAAAGAAGCTGTCATGGTATGTGCAGGTGTGTAAGCTATGAACCTTTGTATAAACCAGTGAATTTATTTGAGTTGAGATTTGATCTCGGAAGTTAGACTTTGGGCTGTGAAAACAATTCTCCCTGTTACTCCAAGACAGATTTTCCTGGCAATAAATATCCTAGTTTTTATCTTGATTACTATTTTTTTGTTCTCACAGCCCTGCACTCTGCTCTTGAGTCTTTGGTGCTCTGTAATTTCTAGTTTTTCCTGATGTAAAATAGAGGATGAAAAGAGCCACTGAAACAATTGCAGTAGAGACGGTTTTCAACAACTGCCTGAGCTCGCTGGCATACTGTGAGTCTTAAACAACACGTTTATAAAGTGGTCTGATGTGTGATGTTCAGATGAATGTTCAGGAGTGCACAGCCCTGCAATTTATATAGTAAATATACCTTTCATGTTCAGTAAATTCAAAGTCAATCACCCTAGTCTCAGGGCGACAGTATTTTAAGCCATAGCTGTGCAATTCTAGTAATTAAAAAGTTGGGAGACAGAAAGGTCACAATAATTCAGCCTGTATCTCTCTGAGATTCTTTTGCCCGTGAAAAAAGAAAGAAGCAAACTTTTGGTGCAAAAAGGTTTGACCTTTAATTTTTTTTATTCTTTAATTGGTTATAAAATCCATGTGATTACTTCTAGGGACTCTTGCTGATTGTGATGATAGTGTTTAGAAGCAAATAATTTGGAGCTTTAGCCTCATAAATAGTAGAGGGCAGTCACTGTAACCCTTGCTAAACAGCGAGGGAAGCAGCCCTGGACCGCTGGATTCTTTCAGGGTGTTCAGCTGAGACTGGAAAAGAAGAGTTCTTTGATGTGGTGGGTGAGAGGGTAGAGGTGCTTTCATGACATGGAAGTGAAAAGAGGTATTGGAAATATTTTTTGCCTCTGGAACACGTAGATGGGGTGCTTTCCTCCTGTTTGAAGGAAGTTGTAGCAGTAAAAAAGTGGAAGCGACAGGAATGAGTCAGAATTTCATCCCCTATTGAGAAATCGGAGATTGTTACTAACATCAACTTTTTGAAGAAAATCAACAATCCATAGCTATCTATTTGAAAGCATAGCAGAAGACTGACTATAAGAGGATAAAAACCCCAAAACATTCACAGGTAGCAGCTAAAAAGCATGGTTTTCAGAATCATTATTATTTTTGCAATTTTTTACCACTGGTTGAAGTTTGCTATTAGAGCAAATTGGTTACGGTGGCAATATCCTTGCAGGGAAACATTGCTTATATCCAAGGTGTTTGTTTTTCCTAAGAATCTAACTTTCTGTTTCAACCAAGAGCACAGTGTGGAGATCTGCATAACATTATGGCAGCAAGTGTTACCCATGAGGTCATAGTGAAATACCCACTGCAGCCACCTCATGCTTTTAAAATCTGAGAGGATGAAGCACAGCTCAGTTGCCTGCTGTAACAAGAAGTAAAATAAATAAATAGGGTTAGATAAATTACCAAGACAGAGTAATATGCTCCCCACACACCAGGAGTAAAAATATAACGGTGTCCTGTCCCTTCTGAGATGCCTCAGAAGGAGAATTAGGGAAGACTGAGTTGTGCACTTTGGCTAATTCTGCCCTTTGCACTGCAGGATCTGTCAGACCCTGCTCCAGCTCAGGTCCTCTGAGGGCCTGGGACATTCACCAGTGATGGGGACAGCCAACATGGTGAAGCATACCATCATGCTGGGGCAGGAAACTGGTTGTGGAAGTGTTGATGGCTTTGATCTGCTTGGGACCAGTCACACGGGATGCCCACGTGTTGTTTATTACTTACAGGACAGGAGCTTGGCAGCAGCAGTTGAGTGAAGGATGTACTGAGGTGGAGAGGCTGGCGATGATGACAGATCTGCCCGCTCAGCTGAGGAGGATGGGGTTGCTCTGGGAGACAGTCCTGTTTCTCTTAGCACAGCTGCTCAGTTTTGATACTCTGCTGCCTTGTTTTATCATGAGGCTTTGGATTTGGACCTTTCTGTCTCATTGTCACACGTCTTTTGCTTGTGTTTGTGTCTTGGGAACTTGGTGAGTGAGGTTGGGTTTGGAGAGGGACCTGCTGTGAAGATAAATAAGGGTGCAACCAAAGCCATGGGCCCCAGATAATAGATGTTCCATTCCACAGGACTCACCCATTTGAGCAGTTTAATTTCTAGCCAATTAAAGATCCCTCTTGTGAAAAATGACTTCCCATTCCCAACCTTGTAATGAAAGTAAAACAGTGGAAAGACAGATGAGTTAGCGCTCCTAGAAATCTGTTATGTAGCTGGGTGAGAAATAAAACAGTTTGTCTACCCCTTGACTGACTTTTCTTACACCAAATAACTGTGTAATTGTCTTAAACCCCGAACAGAGAGCACAGTCTGGATGGGAGAGGTTCTTATATTTCAGCTGGCTCCCAGCTGTTCATCTGGGGAGAACAAGGTTGCGTGTGTGAAGGGAATGCTCTGGGAACCCATTTCTCAGAGCTGTGACCCTTTTCCTGTTTGTCAGATGCACTGATTATCTGGAATATGTTTTCTTGCTAAGCATTGTGTGAGATTCTGGCAATACAGCTGCCTCTGAGCCCAGGAGTCCTCAGCTGGCTGAGGCTTGGGTGGACAGCGTGGGATTGTGCACTCCATGAACAGCAAGAGGAGCTGGCTGGAGCCATGGGGCTCAGAGCTGCACCTTGGGTGTGACAGTGATGGGGGCAAATGCACTCAGGAGCCAACAAGATATAACAACCCAAGTACTTATTGATATTTAAAAAATGTGCAGTATTAAAATTTTTACTGTCTTTTAAAATTGTTGAAACAATGCAAAGGAATTTTGTGGGAGCGAGAGTACTTTTTTCTGGGTTTATTGTAGCTGGATATGTTGCTGTTCCTTCCTTACATCACACTTTGAAGTGCTAATTCTGAATGCTCTCCATGTAGATTCAGATCCCCTTTTTACCACGCATTATATAGGCTCAATTTTAGAGCTAAACATGGCAATGGCTTCCCCTTAATGGGAGAGATGGATATCTCTTCTGATGGTACTGGAACTGATGGAGTTTGGATCAGGAAGGGGAAGAGACTTCAGGAAGTATCAAGAAGCCAGGTTTTCAGCACATGGCTTGAATCTTACCCTCTGTGTCCGTATCTTTGTAAACTGTTTTCTAAAAAATGACCAGTTTTATTTGAAAAAGTGTATTTTTTTTCCTCAATATGTGGCACATGAAATTCAGACTATTAGGTCTCTAAGTTTTATCCAGGGGCTAGCAGTGCTATATCTTTCAACTCAAACGTTCAAAACAATCAGTAGTTTGTTGTGTTAGGACAGATTTCTTTTCTTCTGGGAGCAGATTCTGTGTTTTAATAGCAATGTTGATTGTAATCTTTTTAAAAGTTTGACGTTGTGGTTTGGAGAAATTCAGAGCTCTCAGCACAGTGCAAACTTTTGTAGTTAAATCAATGAGCTCCCCTGTTGAGAAGTGAATGACCAAAGGCTCTATATCGTCTCTGCCCCCTTTACATAATCCCAGTGACGTGGAAAGTGGAGTTGCTTCCCAGAAATTAGCAAACAGTTCAAAACAATGGAGGCACAATGAAACACACTGAACACACAGCCAGGGAGGAAGTTCAGGTTTGTATAATTTGAAAGGAGAGGAGGCAAGTCAGGAAGAAACACACCCTTGAAAAACCCAGGGGTGTGAAGGGGATTTCTGTGCTTTTCTCTCTGCTGCAGGGGTGAGCTGATGGCAAAGAGCAGGCGTTGTCCTGCTGTGGATGTTATGTGTGTGGGGAACCTGCCTGACTCCTTTTGGGGCTTGACTCTCAGGGAATGTTGAGGTTTTTTTGGTCTCTGGAGCGCAGCAGGTACCTGAAGTCCCAGCTGAGGTGACATCCCAGCTCTGAGCAATGAGGTTGCCCAAACCCATGGCAGAGAACAGGAGGGAGCAAGCTGCTTTCAGGAGGACGCAAGGATGGTTTAGGCAGCATTCTATTGACATCGTGGCATTGCTTTGGGGAGAGAAGCTCTGTTTATTTGCATTTGCCCTCTTTGTGGATGGATTTCCTCCTGCTCTGGGTCTTTGTGCCTGAACCTGTCTTGTTAAGATTTGATTATGGCTTAACTGTGTGAGACTGAGGCGGGGGAAGCTGTCCCCTGAGCATGAGGCAGCAGGACACAAGTTCACGCTGTACTTGACCTCCTGTGATGACCAAGCTCCTGTTTCAGTAACAACTCACCAAATGAGTTTGGCCAAAGCACAGAGGTGTCTGTGGAGACACTGTGCCTGGGGTTTTTGCCTCCAGTTTGCTGCCAGCGCTGGTGCAGGAAGGAATGAGCCCCTTGGCAGGTCATGCACAACCTCTCCTGCTTGGCTCCAGCCTCAGTGCTCCCCCACACATGCAAGGTGCAGAGAAAATGGCTGGTTGAACGGGAAGGAGCTGAAAATACACATGGTTTGGAGCCTGGTTGTATTAAAGAAAAGCTAATGACATATATTTACATGGAAATGTGAATAAACATTTTCTACATGCTTTTGACTGGACAGCTGGTAATGTATTCCTAATGGAAACAAATTGGATCGTCAGTCAGCCCAGTGCCTTTGTCAGTCCTGAACTCCATTTAAAAATAACATTATTTTAACGTGTTTTTAAAGCACCTTTTCCTAACATGATCCAGAAGGCTGTGCAAAAACAACTTGGAATAATCTTGAAACCCATAGAGGGCCAAGCCAGAGAAAAGGAGCCAACACCTTTGGGCAAAGAAAACCAGAAAATCGAAGGAGAAGAGCCAGGAAGAAGGGAGGGAATATATTTTCATGGAAAAATCTAACTCTAAAACAACATGCTCTCCAGAAAAGGTATTTTTTTCCTTGAGAAATCTCCATGTAAAATGAATGCAATGCTGTACATATTTATTTAGTTTTCTCTATACATCTATTCAATTTTCTCATTGAAATAATATCCCATTAGTTGAGATAGCACCTAGAGCCAGCAAGCTTTTGTCTTTGGAGCTCCCTCAAATTATTATCTTCGTTATTCTCTTAATGGAATATGAGATTAGGGAGTTTGGGTTAAATTTATCGTAAAGCAACAGCAGTGTGCAGCTCAGAGGCCAGTTTTATTTTTCTGTGATTGGTTAATCCATGATTTGAGGAGACCAGGTGTTTAAATTCCACATTCTTGATATTCCTCTAGCGGTGTCTCCCAGTCTGAGGGAAAACACAATCATTTGAGGCCACTGCTGAAGGAATGCTAAAGTAAAGCACAGCTCAAGAATGAATCTTTTAAGAAAATGGTAACTCTGCAGTTTGTGTCAGTCCTGTTCCAAGCAAACTGACATCGAAATGACTGAGAGCAGCAAAGATAAATACAGCAGCAGCACAGCAGGGGAGCTGAGATGAATAGAGGCATATTCCAGGGAGAGACTCCATGACATCCTGCACTGATGTCACTGATGAACATCCTGAGCAGCGAAAAAGTCCCAGGCTTTGCCCTGTTGGATTCAAACAGGAGTTTGAATGGACTCTGAGGCAAGTTCCAAGGCACACGTTTCTCTTCACTTGAAGCCTGTTCCCCCTGGGCTCAAGTCCTCCCCGAAGATTTTCAGGTGTGGTCATGCAGGATCAGGAACTCCTCGTGAAGTTGGTCTTTTCCTCTTTTGGTACTTCTGCGCTGTTTATATTTGTTAATGCTCATCAGGGCATAATATCTGCTTGAAAGTGGGACTACAGAGCTCTGCTCTACTTCTTTTTCTTCAGTAAGATCTGGAGAAGCCCATACTTGCAAAATAGATGCAAAAGAAAGAACAGTCAAGAGAAAAAGTCAGCCAAGAGTTGGAAGCATTTTATTGTGCTTGATGGTGCACCAGTAGTAGGTAGAATCCACTGCAGGGGTAAGAATGTGGTTTCCTGCCTTTCACTGGCCAACACCTGTTTAGTGAGTTTAGTCTGTAATTTTGGGGTGGTGGGAATGATGTAGCTTCAGGCATAGCTCCAATTTCTGCATCTAGTAGATGCATGCTCTACTCCTCTAGGTAAGGATATATAATGAAATATGAATGATTACTGAAGGTTTAAAAGGGAAAACATTTTATTTTTTTTTTGCTTTTCTCTGCTTGTTTAATAGTAAACCCAAGATTATTATAAACAGAGGTTGTATCTTGTTCCCTCTCCTTTTTGGATTTCCTGTGCATCTAGACAGACTAAGGCAAATCACATATTTGAGAGCAAAACTTCTCTCTCCGAGGAATTTTATGATGCACCTTTGTATGATATTTTACCAAAGCAGAGAAAATATTTATGGGAGAGTTAACCAAGCAGTGAGTGTATATGTGTGCTCAGCCATGAATGCATGTGGACTCTCTCTGCAGGATAAAAAGCTTTTGTGATGGTTTAAGAAAATATTGAGCAGCACTTTTGTGAATACTTGTGCTTTTCCCAGACAGCGTTCAGAAATAACCTTTAGCTGCTGAGGCAAGAAGTAAATAAGAAAGCAGCAAATTTTCTCTGATGGGGATTTTTTGGCTTCTGTATGAGCCTGGGTCATGTGACTGGACTGGGTTGATTTAGGAGCAACGCACTGCAAATCTTTTTGAGAGTGCTAAATTCAGAGGCTACAAGGCACTGCAATCAGTGCTTGTAGGATAGGGGGATTAGAAAAAATAGTCACGTTACAGCTGCCCTGTGTCTCAAAGCTTGTTTGGAAACACTTTTAATTGGTCTATCTGTCATGCCATTCGTTTGGATTAAGAATGGCTGGTGCTCTGTGTTGCCCAGAAGCAATAATCTCAGCAAGACCATGTTCTCTTCACAGCTTCATTAACCTCCACAATAAACAGTCAAGGCTTTACAGTATAAATGTTCAGAGAAAATGTTTTGCAGCTCTTGTATGGGCCATCTGTCTTCTGAGGTAGCCACGGGTGAATGCTAGATATTTATTTCCTAAAGAGATCAGTACAAAAATCAAATTTTCAGGGGCCTGCAGATATTCCAAGTGGACCCCAGCTCTACTAGTGTACATCCATTCCCAGAACCCTCTTGTGGGCTCCTTCAGCAGAGTTCAGTGTAGTAGGAAAGGCCCTCCATGAGTGTGTGCTTGGGATGTCTGCAGCCTTTAGGAGGGTGGAAGTGAAAAGACAGGTTGCAGTCATTTCCCTAGAAAATAAACAGTGCTTTTTCACATGCTGCATCTTGCTGATTTTGGCACCAGACTGCAGTATGCCCTAGCTGGAGGGAAGAGCTGGGTGGAGAGACCTCATGGAAAGATCTCCTGGATAAGCTTCTCTTCTCATCTGGGAAGTGCTTTGAGAGAGGAGCAGAAAAGGGGAGAATAACCCAACCATGCAGGGACTTGGGTTTATAGCCAAAACTTGGCTGAGTGACCTGCAAATGGGGAGTTGGCTTTGGGAACTGCATGTTCAGATGGCCCTCTCAGGCTGTGACTAAACTGGTACTTAAGACAACAAGTTCCAGGTAGGAAAAAAACCCCAAACAAGACAACAAAACTAAAAAAGAAAACCCCAAACCCACAAAACCTTCCAAAATACAGCAACAATAAATGTATTAATAGTAATTGGAAAAAAAATCTCCACACCGAAATCCTGAAATGGTGTGGAGTGATGTGGGGAGAGAATATGTGGCACTGCTTCTTTGGCTGTCTGTGTTTGACAAAGAGCAGGAGTGAGAGTTGGTTTATGACGTCAGGTTGAAAGTGGAGTCGAGGGAAGGAATTTATGGTGTTCCACACTGGGATTTGGGTGTGAAGTAGTCCCTCAAGCTTTTAGGGTTATTTCTTTGAAAGTAATCCCACGATAGTCCTGTAAACCTGCCCTATTGCTTGCTCTGCTAAGGCTCTCTGGGTGATCTCTCCATGATGGTCTGTCTTATAAAATATGCAATATCTGATTGAGCTGAGATTGATTCAGGCTGTAATGAGGTTGTGTATGTGTTAATAGAACCCTCTTAGGCTGTTGATATATCAATGCTGCTTCTGTCACAAATTGTTTTAACTTCAGCTTGTGGCAAACAACTCTGGGCTCCCAAAACAGATCTCACCACTGGCCTTTGAGCCATTTAGTAATGATTGGAAACAACGTTTTCAGGGAGACACTGCAAGATAAATTCCAGTTTCTACTTGGATGAAACTCCTTTTAAAATCCATCTTCTCTGTCTCACAAGAGTTTTCATTATCCAACCTTAACTCAGCTGCCTTGTTGATTCTCAGCCTACCAGCAAGGAATGGGCACCTATCAAGTACATTTTTGGATGGCATGGAATTTTATTGGCACTATGTATGCTTTTTGAATCTCCTCTTCTTTCCTTTCCGGAAGTGCCTTAGGGTTTGATCAGAGTCTTGAGAGGAGCTAGTCCATGGAATAGCAACCAGTTGTTTTATACACAAGCTACTGGAAAACAGACAGGATCTCTTCATTTAGCTGAGATGGCATCTTCTGCATTCTCTGGGTCTCTAGCCAAATTCATCCCAAAGATAATGGGTACCACAGGTAATTTAAGGAACGAAGAGCCTCTCCCTGCAGCTATGTGCAACTGCTGGTGGTTACCTAATCCTGCACCTGCACACAATTGCTGATGGTTTCATGATCCTATCTCCAGCTATCTCACACAGTCCACTCTCCTCTTTTACACTGCAAAATGTCCTGTGTTATAGACTGTCTCGTGGCTGGACACTCCAACAGGCCACTCACCTCTCTTTACTCCAGGTCTAATAGAATTTATCTTGATTTGATTCCTCTTTGGTTCTACATTTATTTTTTTAGTGTACTGAGAAAACGCTCTTGTGCAAACCAGAGTGGTTGGTGAGGTAGCTGAACCTGATTAGTATTTCTGAGCATCTCCATGAGACAATCTGCAGTGATCCTTCCTCCCCGTTCCCTCTCCCTCCTGCTATTGCAAGATAATTTTATAGCCAGTGAGGTCATGCATTGAGAGATGTTGTCTTGATGCAAACTTGTATCTGCTAACACATCTGTGTGAACCATTTCACACCAGCTTTCAGTAGCAAACTAGGGTGTTCCCTGTTCCTACATGTGTGCCGAGTGTCTTTCTTTGTGGAATTTTCCAATGATGAAATAAAGTATCTATCAGTCAGGAATTATATCTAGGCTTTAAATTTTCTTTTGAATCATCTTACAATTTTCCCAGCTATTTCGTGGTCTCAAACCATTTAGTTCTCTTTATGTCTTGTCTACTTTCAGGAAGATTTTACTGATCTATGTGTTAGTTACTGGTTCCACTTCCTACCTCTCTCTTAAAACTCTGGATTGTGTTGTGTGGAAACCAGCAAATATTTAGTGGTTTGCCAGAGGTCATTAGCAGCTGTTTTAGATCCTAGAAACTCTTGGAGCCCTTTGCTCTAATTATGAGAAATAACAACATGCACCTGTATTATAATTTTTATCAGCAGATCTTGAAATGGTTCATAAATATCTGTCAAATATTCACCACTTCTGCATGGGAAGGTGAAACTGAGTAAATTGAAGGACCAGGTCACCAAAGAAACTAAACTAATGCACTGTCCCTTTCATCTATGCCAAGATGCTGTGGATCCACACCTCTGAAGGAGATACCTGAACTTCCAGAACACACTGGGAGAGCTTGGGATGTCAGTGTAGTACACAAAAGCCAGACTATGGAGTGGACAGCAAGGTAGTTTCACAGAGGATTAAGGGTTTGCACAGATGCTTCTCTGGGCGTGGGTGCTTTTAGTGCCTTATTTGCTGCTCTTGGAAAGGAATTTTTGTTGTTCTTTTCATGCTTAAGCTGCTTTTTTTGCATTCTCAGAGCAGATGGCAAGAGAGACAGTTACATTTTTGGCTTGGTAATTCCTTCAGAAGCTAACTCCACCTTTCTGATTCCCTCCTCCTTTGCTCAAACCTCTGGAATATAATTAAAGTGGGTTAACTAATTAATAAGTCAATTAAAAATAGGTTGAAGAGGACCTTAAAGATAATCCTTTTACACCTTCCCTGCCATGAGCTGACACCTTCCACTGACCCAGCTTGCCCAGGGCCCCATCCAACGTGACCTTGAACACTTCCAGGGATGGGGCATCCACGATGTGTGACCATGTGGGTCTGAACTAAAGCTCTGAGACTGTCTGACTTGTCCATGTGGATATGAACATAAACCCTCAGAGTAAAGATGATTTCAGACCCAGTGGCAGAGTTACTGCAGGTGTAATTACTGTGGGTACAGCAAGGCACATGAGTGTAACTCTCCATGTTGAATTGGAGTAGAAAAATGCTCCTTTGGAAGAGCCTGATTCATACATTACTTGTTTCATGTCTGAAACAATTTTCATATTGAGGAGAGATTATTTGCATTTGATTACTAAAAGCTGATGTTTAGCCAACAACTATTTATATTTCTGTATGAGGGAGATAAGTAGTTTCACTTATTAGTAGGCAGATATATACAGATCTCAATCAGAAGGCTGCAAGGATTTCCGTGATGAATTTTACATGAAAGCACAGTGCTGGCTGTATCTGACACCGGTTGTCCAAACTGGAAATCAATATTTCTGGGTTTGATGACACTTGCGAAGAAGGAAATCAAGCTTGTTAGTGCCTGTCATGAAATGAAACAGGTATTTAGTTTTCAGCAAAAATCTGCAAGATTTGTGGAAATCTTGAGGATTGAGGATTTTTTTTTTTTTTAATCAGTCTATCCAAGGTACTCTTTTCCTATATAAAACACTGTTATTCTGTTTATGGACATTTCCTGCGGGGTGGGTGTGTGTAGGGAACCATGTTTACTGTGGGATCTCCTTTTTCTCCACAGTGTTTTTTGATATATAATTATACTGTTTTGGTCACATACAACTCTATTATCTTATGCCTAAACTCATGGATGAATTACTGTCTCAGGTAGTGCAATGCTGAAATACAGACAAGGTTTAGTCATTTGGCCAATTACCCAACTTAAAATCTGAACACTGGAGGTATAACTCTTAGGGGGATTTTCTCATCTACAGGCTGATTTGTTTTAAAAATAATAAAAAACCCCTTAAAGAGTGGTTTGAAACTGAAGGCCTTTGGAATGTCAAATATAAATCTTTCAGAAATACCAAAGATGATGAGAGGAGGTTTATAATAATTCAGCCATGTCTTCACCCATGCAAGACAAACTGGTACCTCTCACCAGAACTTATTCTGCCAAGTTTTGTTCTTCTTTTTTTAGTCCTTATTTTATAACCCTTTCTGGCTACCAAAATTGGGAGGATGAACCTCATCTGTCAGTCATGAAACAAAATACAGAAAAATGCCATTTTTAGTTTTAACAGCATGTATGTTTTGGGCCTCTGTGGAAGGAATATTTGAGCTGTTCCTTGGCTAGGTTAAATACTGAATTATGGACTTAAATTTTTAGATACACCCCAACCAAATCACTGCTTGGCAAGTCCTTGTTAGATGTCTGTAAGTCAGAAGCCATGGTTCAGCCTGACACTCCTTTGGTCCCTTCTGCTGAGGAGGTGAAGGTGGGGAACGAGGGCTACTCTGCCTGTGGATGAGAAATTGAATGCTCCAGCTCTGCAGTGCTGAGCATCCATCCCATTTGTGGGAGACTGTGGTTTGCTGCTCACATCTATCCGTGTCCATTAGCCACGCAGGGTAGAGTGAATGGAGTAATTGGTGTCCAGGCTTTTCAAAGAACCAAGAGTGAAACACGGTGTAATGTTTCCATGTCTTCTTGTCTGGCTTAACTCGTCTTCAATATGGGCCTGTCCTGCTGAGTTACTGCCAAGAGAAGGGGAGAGCATGCTGCTGTAAGGAGTGAGTGAGCAAGGACAGCCACCCTGTGATCCAGTAGAACAGAGATGTGTCCTTGCTGGATAATATGACAGTGTCCTGCAAATTAATTTTTTTTTTTTACAGTAAATCCTTTGTTGATTGAGTAGCTGAGGCAGATATTTGAAGACCTCTATTTGCTCCTAGTGTAAGTATAAGCTGATGAACTGTGGGCTCTGGGTTTTTTCACCCATGCAGTGTTTGCTAATGAGTCTTCACTGTGTCTTTGAAGAA
Organism: Dicrurus megarhynchus; assembly: GCA_013399195.1. Classification (NCBI taxonomy): domain Eukaryota; kingdom Metazoa; phylum Chordata; class Aves; order Passeriformes; family Dicruridae; genus Dicrurus; species Dicrurus megarhynchus. The sequence continues at coordinate 1,450,268 of VXAD01011878.1, read as the reverse complement.
TCCTGTGTGGCGGTGAGAGGAGCAGCAGATGAGCAGTGTGATTAGTGGTGCTGTCCATATGAACTCAACTCTTTCACCTTTTTATTTCTCAGGGGAGTAGGTTCATATCACAGGGCCCTGGTCACTGCAGGCTGAACATCTCCAGCCACATGATTGCTGGAATAATTTGGGAAACCAGGAAAAGAAATGCACAAGAAATCAAAGAATAATTGGGGAACATTGTTAATTTAATCATGAATTTCTTCCTGAGTTGGATCTAGTAACTGTCAGCTGGCAAAAATATTGATAGAAGTAGCTGGGTATGGATTTCAGAGGTAGCAGAAGTAAATGATAGTGTGAGTACAGTTATGGCTAGAATGTTCTGATACTTTGCCAAATAGTGGTACAAATTTTAGGCTCCTGTTATCTGTCTTCACAAGGCCTTTCTTTCTGCAACTATCTTTGTCTGCAGGCTGAAATTCTGTGATATTCTGGAATGTAAATACCTAATTGTGCTTGCAAATCAGGTACTTCCAAATCCTCGTCATCTTAGTATCTTTGTTTTCCAGATCATATGAATCCTAAGGGTCAGAAAAGGAGATTTCCATGTGTGAAGCTGTCATCCTGACACATTTCATGCAGGACTGTGGCATTTTGTAAATGCCACCTTAACAATCAGGGATGAGGTACTGCAGAGAAATATTTTTGGTAAATGAGTAGAGGCCCTTTTAGTGGCAAAAATGGAGAATGTCACAGCAAACATCCCCAGGGCAATGTATTTTCTAGGCTGGACACTGTCACCCATTGGATCAGTGACAGAATACACAGTTTTTCTCTTCTGCTTCACCTAACCTGCCCAAGCAGCTCCTGATTAGTGAGAATGTCTCACTTAAGAAGCTGGCTCCTGTAGAAACTGTGGTGGGCTCTTACCTGCCCTGCTGGAGAGCAAATGTCAACTCTTATATTTTGCTTCCAACTTCAGGAAAGACCACAAGGAACCAAGTAATTATTTCAGTGTGGTTTAAAATATGTTTACCCTCAGGTAACAGTAGTTTAGCAAAATGAATCACTGCAGAGTTAAGTGGGATTTGGATCTTCATATTCTTATTTATAACATAATTTTAGTGTGAGGGGAGGGTGAACCAGAAATTTTGTGATAAATGGAGGCTTAAATATGGCAATAAACTGTGGCTTCTTTCTCAGAATGGCAGCCTCATTTATTTACTTTTAAAAGAGTGTGAAATTATGAGACTCCAGGAAAAAATAACATTTTATCATCCAGAGTGTAGTTCTCCTTCTTTTATGAAATGCAATTAATAACACTCTTACTGCAGTTGATGTCCTCTCCAGAAGGAGCCCAAATGGTGCAGCAGAGCTTCGTATTTTTCTCTAAGGCTCTTCACAGATGATTGCAGTTATTCTTACTGTGAGACACGGTGAAGCTATTCCCACTGGAATATTTGTCAAAGTGAAGCCCTGACAGCTTGAAAACATGATGGGGAGAAGAGCATCTCTGGTTGATTCTGTCTGGGCACAGGCAGTTCTGTGGCAGTAAGAGGCAGTCACGCAAGTGGGAGCGTGGACAGAATGATGCTGCTGTCTCTGTGTGACAGCTCGCCCTGCTGTCTTCTGCAGACCTTCCTGCCAAACTAAAATATGGGCCTCCAACAGCTCCTTGTGAATGTCTAGACATCAGATCAAGATTGTTGAAATTTTCTTAACTCACAGTCACAAATGCCTTCATGGTTGAAACATCACCATCGTGTTTTTGCTCGTTACAGATGTCTCCCATCCAGGCACTGTTTAGGTTCCTGTAGCTCTGCAAGCCTTACATCCACATTTTGTCTAATAGGTCCTGTGTAATACTTGAGGCCTGTTCTATCTACTGTTTTAAATACCAGTTCTATCTACTGGCTTAAATAAAACTCATGTCCAGGTGATAACTTTTATTTCATTTCAGCAGCATCATTTTTCCTCTGACTTTGACAGATGCCATGAGGCTTGGTTACAGGAACTGAATATATCACTGTAGCTTTCTGTACTCATTCTTCTCTCTCTAATCCTCCAAATGGCTTTTCTTCATTTCCCAGAGCTTTCACAGACTCTTCCCCACTTATCTTGCAGTCTGTATCAAACAAGATCAAAGTTCCTGCCTCCAATCAGCCCATAATGCTGGCCTTCATCACCTGCTCATTACATTTTCAATCACACATTTCTACTCCTTTCTCTCAGGCAATCCTTCACTCCTGGAGGAAAGCCATCATCAGCCCCCCCACAGCAGTGCCATTATCAGCCTTGGAGTCCATACTTTTTACCCCGTTGCCTGATGATAATGATTAGGTCTATGGAAGGTGCATGCCACGGTCATCATCTTGATCTCAGAGTGTCCTTGTAATTTTTCCTCTTTCTGCACATTTCTGTCATCTCTTGCCTTTGGATGGTGACCTCTTTGGGGCCAGGGTGGCCTCAGTACTTCGTGTGATGGTGCTGTAAAATTAGCAACAATAACATCTGAAGAATTTGGAAAGGTGGAGAATATTCATATCCATTCTTTTAATAGCATAAATCTGGTTCAAACAAGACTTCAAAAATTAGCTACTTATGTAGCAACTTTTCACTGTCCTATGTGATAATGAGTTAGTTATGTATGACTTTTATTCAGTTTTTTAGTAGATGTGGGAGTATGTTCTGTCACAAGAACTACTCCACAGTTATCTACATTCTCACTAGCAGCATCAGAGCAAATTTAAAGACATGGTAACGTTCTGAAAAGGATACAAAGAAAATGGTTCAAATTAACTAAATCTCCACATTAGTGGATTATTCAAACCTTCTGGGGGGAAGCATTCATGCAAAGTTAAAATTGCCTTAATTCACTTTGGAATAAATATTCAGTTTTAAAATATTCACACAGCATTTGGGGACATTGTTATCTCCTCATAGTAATTTTTTTCTGGCTCCCTTGTTTGCCTGGGTGGGAAACATAATACTGGGCTGGGGCCTGAATTCTCTCACTGACCTCCCTTCAGCTGATCTTTGGGATATGCTGGGGAGATTTGCTTGACTTCATGCCCAGATACATCTCTGGGAGCCTTGTGCTGATCCAGCCGTGTTTGGAGTCAGCTCCCAGGGGCTCTCTGGGTGCAGCTGGTCCTGGGGGTATCCGTGTGAGCAGCAGGACGTTGCTCAGATGGTTCTGGATGTGCTGCACAGCTGCTGCAGGGAGACCTGGGATTGGCACTGGCCCCATTTAAAAACGTGCTGGAGAGCAGGGACTGCAGCTTGCCCAGCTCATTGTCTGAATCCAGCGCTGCAATTCCTTGTCCTTCCAGAGGAAGACACGTGAGTATGTTTAGCAGGAGAGCTGCTAAATTGAGTCATTCTTTTGACCACCTTTTAGCACCATCAGAAATGTTCTTCACTCAAAAACCCACTCAAATTACACTTGTTTAAGTTTAGTTGTCAGACTGTGTGGGAGACTTCTAACACCATCTCTACTGCCTGACTGTGTGCTATGAATATTTCAAATTAAAGCCTCCTCCCCCCCCCAACATTAATTTTATAGATGGATAATTAATTATCCTCCCTATGGCAACTGGCTGTGGTTTTTATTAACTTGCAAATCAAAAGAAGAGCCTGAAAAATGACAAGCTAATTTTTTAATAAGGTATGTCTTCCGTGTTTATTCGTATTTTATTACCCAGCAGTCTGTAAAGTTATCTATTTAATTTGGAAAAACACATTATCGCGGTTTGAGTAGTCTCCCATGGAAAAAAATAAAGATCATTTTGCAACCGCAGTGTTGAAATATATTGTACTGCAGTCACGAGTGTGCTAACCAGATAGATATCTTAGCCTGATTTAAGTAAATCAGAATCTCACTCTCTCATTATAACGATCGTGACAGTAGCGTTAATGTTCATAGAACCCTTGCATGAGTTTTCTCCTGATATGAGATGTTCCCAGACACGAGATCTCTGCCCTGAGGTTTCCTGCCATAATTTTAATTTTTTTTTTTTTTTTTACTTTTGAGATAGGCCCAGGATTTATTCCAGCAACAAGTGTTTTGCAATTAGTTTTGATGCAGCCAAGACTTCACTGGTTCTCTCTAGTCTGCAAACCCCAGAATTGTTCCACTAATGCATAATGAAGTTTGTACAAGCAGCTCTTCCACATGAAGGGTATGAAAAAGTACAGAGGAGCTCCTGCCAATGCTTGCTTCATATAGAAACTATTCTGAGGGAGATTCTAAGAAATGAGGATGAAAATCGTGGGGAGAGAGAGAGAAAGAAAAAAAAAAAAGACTGCTGCAATATTTTCATAGCTGTTTCTACCCTTTCCACAGAATCATATTTACCGCTTGTGGTCCTGCTGTTTCTGTGGCTTATCAGGAAATAACGAGCTCTGCAATCCTGGCCAAGTTTAGCAAAGTCGCTAATTGCTTTGATTTCACTTTTCAGCTGCTTGTCCCATTGGGTGCTGTCTCCTGCCTGGGACTGTGCCTGAAGGTGGTGACAGATTCCTGCTGCCTGGGGGATGCTGTGTGTCCTCTCCCTTCAGAGAAAGGCAGCTCTGCTGAATGTTGCTCTCTATTCTGCACTTCTACCCGTGTTCATGTGGATCCATCTGCTGTTTCATCCTGCTTTGACCAGGGGAAGTCCCAGATGTGCTCATGGACGATGTTGGGTGCCCATAAGGGAAGAGGGGATTTCTCCCTCACCCCAAGCCCAGCTTTTTGAGATGAGCTCATGTCCCCTTTGAAGCTCTGAAACAAATTGCTGTGTTTGTTGCCCTGTTGAAAACTTGGCTGGAAGTCCTTGGCTTTCCTTCTGAAGCACAATGGTTTATCATCTTCGTATTCCTTTTGTTCTATTGGCATAGTTTAGAGATTTCTTTATTATTCGTATTTATGCATCGCTTCTTGGAAGCCTGTGGGGAAGACAAGATAGAGAAATCATTCTTGAAAGAAAAAGCTGTCAAGCTTAATCTGCTGCATTTCTCATTTTCTGGAACTGTGGAAAGAAATATTTGCGAGGCAGTTGTTTGGACAGTCTCTGATCCAGCTCTAGAAACCCTGGCACGTTTATAGTGTTTGACTATATAAAAGGCATGGGTGCACGTGAGCACTATAAATCCAGGTGAGTGCAGCACTGGGGAATTCAGACCTATGGTCTGCAAGGTGCCAGCAGCAGTGGATGCCCACCATGCCTGAGGTTGTAGCCACAGGTGCCTCAACAGGCAGGAGCTGGCTCCTAAGAGCAGCTGGGAGCAGACATGAAGTCACAGCATTACAGATTATCATATTTGCAGGTTTAATATAGCTGGTTTGTGTCTACAATGGGAAAAACACGATTTTGGATAGCAGCAGTGTTTTGTCTGCCTGAGTGATTAGTGTTTCACTTAGCACTCTGTTAACTGCCTGCCAGACTCATAAAGGATACAAGCTGGTGTGTCATATCTTTCTCCGAGACCGTTAGGATATTTATTTAATCAGAGGTTGGGGGAAATGTTGTGCAAAGTACCTCAATGAGCAGTGTGATCACATTGGGTAAGAAAGAAATGTGCTTTGATGTCTGTGGGGGTGAGTTGGTTTGCTTTAATCTTCATCATGGGGCTTCAATGGAGAATCTGAGTTTGTTGGACTCTTAGAGCATCCACAATGTTGAGATTGGGTGGAGAAGACTCATTCAAGGGTTAGCTGACTTGCTGGAGTCGAGGTTATTGCTCTGTGCTGAGCCAGTGAAGGGAGCCATGCTGAGTGTAGGATGGCATCCAGCTGCAGGGGCCTTGACCAGCTGGAATTGCTGATACCCCAGCACGGCCCATGGGATGTGCTCTCTCTTTCACTGCTGCTCACACCCAGAAATAAGACTCCACACACTGTTGCAAAGTTCTTCTCAATTCAGAGACTAGTATCTGGCACCAATAATGAATTTTGAATTCCCTGGGCTAATTAGGCGTAGTCTGAAAAAGCCAGAAAGGACTTTGCCTTTAATTAGGATTTATGCTTCATAGAGGTAATAAATCTTGCTGGGCTTTAGGGCCATCCATGCACTTCTTTTGCTTCTTATTGACTCAAACTTTGGTTTCCCTCCTCAGCGTGTCACAGATCAATATCTTGCCTTCCCATATCATGTTGTTTAACTAACATTTTTTCCCATGCTATTCAAAATCTAGATCCCTACCATTAGTAAGCGATATGCAAAACACTTGATTTCTCTCCAAGCTCAGGATAATGGAGAAATCCCCACCCTACCAGCTTCTCTAGAAGAATGCAGCAATTGCATTTCCTTTTCCTTTCTTCAAATTTTGTCCATAACCTTGCTGTATTGCAAATTAAAGAGAGTATTCTTTTCAGCCCTGGCACCAAATTAATTTAATTTCCATATTTTCATTATCTTCCTATTAACCACTAGCACTGTGCAACAAAGAAGCTATTTGAAATATATAAAGCTACAGCCATTCCCTGCTGCAAACTCTCAGGGGCACTTCGATAAATTACATCCTCATAATGAAGAAGTAGGGGGAAAGAGTGGCAACAATAGATTTTTTTTCACGATGAAATGAAATCGGGATTTGATCTGATGCAACATGACTTGCCCACAGAGCAGATAGAATATCAAATTCTCCCTGTGAAATTTAAACCTTGCTGTATTCCTCCCCTTGTATCCATTGTTCTGCTGAAACCTTGAAGGCTGAGTATAATAATTTGCAAATGGGGATTTAGTTGATACAGTTTATTTTTGTCAACTTTCTCAATTTAATTATCTTCAGCCTACAGTCTAATTTATGTGTTTGATGTCACTATTCATTAGCAGTACAGATGCAGCCTGGAAAGAGATCGTAAAAAACCCCAACAATTCAGCTGGGCTCCCTCCTTAAACACACTGCAGCAGTTAAATACTGGAGTTGGTTACAGAATGGGTTTGAAACAACACCATCAGAAAAATTACTACCTCAAGAAGCATGAGAATGTGAGTTTGTATAAGTAATGTCTGTAAAAGTTGTAATATCAAAAGGATGTAGTTCTAATTCTGTGCCAGGACACATATCTGATTCATTAGCTGTCACTTAGAGGAGAGACAGACAGACCCGAAAGTGGAGTTATGATTTTCAAGGTCACTGGCCAAATGAAAAACTGGCAATACATTTCATTGTGGGTTACTGTGAAATGGATTTGTTTGGGTTTTCTGTTCCCTCCCTTATATAAAAATGCCTTACACTGTTTTTAGACAAGTCTAAGGTTTTATGTATTCGAAATGAAATATTTGGGATAATTTTTTTTGTGTGTTATAGAAACAAACTACAAAATTAAGGTCACTCCCATCTGAAAAAAAAAGGTATTTAAAATGTTTTTGGTTTCCATTTGTGTGGATTTTTTATTTTATTTTAAAAACAAATATTTCCACAATCAAAACAACTTACTGACAGAAACAGGCAGATTAGTTTTGATTAAGTGAAATACATATTTGTAAGAAAGTTACAGATATGGGTTTGGCTGACACTGCTACATACAGTCGCCGAGTTTATTCTCTGAGTTGGTCAGCGATCAAATCAAGGTGCTGGCTCTGCTCGTGTCCCTGTCTGCAGGTGAAACCCGGGATTATTTTGTGCCTGCCCACGGCATAAAGGAAGGAGTTTTTCCAGTTCAGGCTCATCTTGCTGGCAGGAAGACACCTGCTCATGAAAATCTTTTCAACACAGCTTCCTCCCTCCATCCATCTTGTCCCTGGGTAGGGGAATTAGTAAATCCCTGGAAACAGGAAGACTTGAACCCTTTGTTGTGACCTCTCTGTCACTTGTTGCTCCCTGAGGATGGGCACTGCTGGGTTATGGGACAAACCAAGTGGATACACTCTGCTCTGGGAGGTCTGGTTACCCTGGCAAGGGTGATTTGTGCTTTAGGCTGTGTGTCTTTGTCTTCTGAATGACAGTGGTTACTGGGAAATTAAGAAATAACTCATTAAAACCTAAAAAAAACCCCATTCGTCCTCACTAAGACCAAATTCCCTGCTGGAGTAGAGCACATGGTGCTCTGCCTGCTGTGGGAGGTCTTGCTTGGTCTCAAAATCCTTCTTGGGGTTTTGCAGAAATCTCAGGTTTCA